>CBVK0100360716.1:0-16572 GCA_900067695.1 Picea abies | reverse complement strand
TCATCCATCTTTAAAATTGAATTATTATAATTTAAACATGGTAGGAACTATGTGAGGAAACAAGGAATCACACATTGAATCCCAAATATGAACCTCAATTGACTTGGAATCACCTAGGTCCTTTTAAATCCTTAATTCCATCTTGCATCTCCCTTCCCATCACTGTTTTTTTGAATTGATTTCCCTTGGTGAACCCAACTTCTGATTCCAATGACTTCTCTGTGTGTGAGTTTTATTGATTATTATGAAAAGTTTGTGGTTTTATCTTTTGTCACTTATCCCTTTAGTCATCAGTCCGTGCCTGTCCAGTCAGCCAGGAGCCAAATCGAGGCTCGCCACTTCGGTGTTTAAAGACTTATAGATTCAAATGCCCTGTTTTTCTGTGCATGGATGATGAGTGAAGGATAAGAATTTTCCACGCTGTCTATCCCTTACTTATCTTTGAGTTGATTGATTCATGGCTAAATGTCTAGTCTTTGCGCCTTTTTATGAGCGAGTACCTCTGCGGCTTGATTGATTAAAACTTAGATTTATCTTTGCATTTTTAATTGATTGAACTTGGGTACATCTCTGCATTTTTATTGATAAAATGTGCATTGTGAATGATAAACCTCTGAGTTGAAGGATAGTCCTTGGTGAACCAAACTTATGATTTCAATGACTTCTCTGTGTGAGTTTTATTGATTATTATGAAAAGATTTTGTTTTTATCTTTCGTCCCTTATTTCTTTAGTCATCAGTCTGTGCCTGAGCATTCGGCCAGGAGCCAAATCGACGGTCGACACTTTAGTGTTTAAAGACCTATATATTCAAATGCCCTACCATTTTGTGCATGGATGATGAGTGAAGGATAACAATTTGTTCTGTTGTCTATTCCTTATTTATCTTTGAGTTGATTGATTCATGGCTGAATGTTTAGTCTCTGCGCCTACTTGTGTAGATTTGGTTTTTCCTTGAAATTCATCTGATCAATATTTAATTTAATACGCTTAGTTTTTTAGTCAATAACTAAATGAATTTCACTTTTTTCAGTCTCTTGATATGGCTTCTCTATCGAATTCAACACTCACTTTTGATATGGCTTCTCTTCCAAACCATAGACTCTTATCATAGTAAACTCCTCAAAAAGGAACTAGTCTCCCACTTTGGTGGTCTTTTCGAGTTGTAGTGGCCCTTTGACTAAACGAATAATTATAACGAATAGTTCATTTTGGATAATAAAGTCTAATATAGAAATAAAAGAGTCTTAGATGGGAACTAATTATTATATTCATTTATTATAACTTCATATAATATTTATAGATGGGAACTAATTATTATCTTATTGATGATATTTATATTCATATAATATAAATTCAAATTGACAACTTATTAATTAATTCATTAATAACCTATACATTAGTAACTAATGTTTTTATTGAACCATAATATTGTATGTGTGTTGGACATGTATGCATAGCTATAATATAACTTCAAATTGACAACTTATTAATTAATTCATTAATAACATAGACATTAGTAACTAATGTGTTTATTGAACCATAATATTGTATTTGTGTTGGATATTTAGGCATAGCTAGCACACACATATTCCACACATAGACGATAATAACAAACGATGTTCCTAATGCATATTTTTAAAATGTTTACAACTAATCTTGCATACAAATAAACAAAGTAAATCAAACTTCAAATAATCCTCATTAAAGAAAGAGTAATCACAACATGAGGGGTGTGTGGATATATATATATATATATATATATACATTACCCTTTAGAACCATTAATTTTGTGACAATTAAGATTCAATCAATTGCATCTTCTTCAAAATATATACGTCATTAAAACTCACATTACTATTTGTAGAAATGGGCTTCATTACCACCATAAATTTTGTGACAGTTAAGAATCACTCAAAATCATCTTCTTCTTAATATATATCCCATTAAAACTTACATTACTATGTTTACAATAGGTTATGATGCACTTACATTTGAAATTATTGTCATGATTTCTCTCAATCAACGTGAATTTCCACCTTATATGACTACATTTTATCTAGATTTCTAACTCCAACTAAACCTCACAAATATTACATTTGCTCCACCTCTTGGAAATTTATATTAGGAATACAAACAACCCTCATACCCATCCCATGTTGATGTTATTAGTGGGTGTGTGAGGTTATGGAGATTAAACTCTTTGTTTTGTTGATTCTAATGCATTGCATTATATGTGGTCTTAGTGGATCCAACCATAGGGAACTTTTAAAGAATCTTAAAGAAATGTTCTAATACGTTTTTTTTAGTGGATCCAACCATAGGGAACTTTTAATGAATGTTAAATAAATGTTATAATGAATACATATGTGGTCTTAGTGTATTAAACCATGTTCAAAGATTATGCACATGCTATTGAGTTAATTTTGGGTAGTTATCCACTCAATGTAGAAATCCCTTAGTGGAAATCCCTTAGTTTATAGTACAATTAGGTCCCTTTATGTAACTTAAGGTGACCATAAAAAATTTCACAGTTATGTATTTAGTTCAACCATATCCACAACTATCCAAGAATTTGTCCTTAAATCTCTCAAGTGATCCAACTATATAATATAACATTTGCATACTTCATATGTTATATAATATAACATTATCTAATCTGTGATCAGATAAGAGTGCACCACTTCGTAAAGAAAGATTCCTTATGTGCTAAGATTAAAGGTATAACAAGTTGTTGTGCACCACTTACTAAATATTTCTTATGTTATTAGTGGGTGTGTGAGGTTATGAAGATTAAACTCTTTGTTTTGGAGATTCTAATGCATTGCATTATATGTGGTCTTTGTGGATCCAACCATAGGGAACTTTTAAGGAATCTTAAAGAAATGTTCTAATACATTGTGAATGATAAACCTCTGAGTTGAATGACAATCCCTTGGCGAACCCAACTTATGATTTCAATGACTTCTTTGCGTGGGTTCTATTGATTATTATGAAAAAATTGTGGTTTTATCTTCCATCCCTTATCCTTTTAGTCATCAGTTCGTGCCTAAGCAGTCGACTAGGATTCGAATCGATGGTCGTCACTTCAGTGTTTAAAGACCTATAGATTCAAATGCTCTACTTTTCTGTGCATGGATGATGAGTGAAGGATAAACATTTTCTAGATCACAAAGATAATATAAGAATATCACCTAAAATACTCCATTAGCATCATCGTATACATTACCATTTGGAACCATTAATTTTGTGACAATTAAGACTCACTCAATTGCATCTTCTTCAAAATATATATGCCATTAAAACTCACATTACTATTTGTAGAAATAGGCTTCATTACCACCATAAATTTTGTGACAATTAATAATCACTCAATTGCATCTTCTTCAAAATATATATCACTGATTCCTACCATTAATAAATTATTAACTTGTATCTGTAATCCGCTTGCTTGTTGTTTTACTGAATTGATTTCCCTTGGCAAACCCAACTTCTGATTTCAATGACTTCGATGTGTGGGTTTTATTGATTATTATGATAAGATTGTGGTTTTATCTTCTCTACCTTATCCCTTTAGTCATCAGTTCGTGCCTGAGCAGTCGGCCATGAGCCGAATCAACGATCATCATTTCAGTGTTTAAAGACTTATAGATTCAAATGCCCCGATTTTCTGTGCATGGATGATCAGTGAAGGATAATAATTTGCCCTGTTGTCTATCCCTTTACTTATATTTGAGTTGATTGATTCATGGATGAATGTTTAGTCTTTGCACTTTCTTATGAACGAGTACCTCTGCGACTTGATTAATTAAAACTTTGATTTCTCTCTGTGTTTTTAATTGCTTGAACTTGGGTACATCTCTGTATTTTTATTGATAAATTCTGCATTTTGAATGATAAACCTCTGAGTTGAATGACAATCCCTTGGCGAAATCAAATTTTGATTTCAACGATTTCTTTGTGTGGGTTTTATTGATTATTATGAAAATATTGTGGTTTTATATTTCATCCCTTATCCCTTTAGTCATCAGTCTGTGCCTGAGTAGTCGACCAGGAGCCAAATCGACGGTCCTCACTTCGATGTTTAAAGACCTATAGATTCAAATGCCCTGCTTTTCTGTACATGGATGATGAGTGAAGGATACAAATTTTCCCTACTGTCTATCCCTTACTTATATTTGAGTTGATTGATTCATGGTTGAATGTTTAGTATTTTCACTTTCTTATGAACGAGTACATTTACCACTTGATTGACTAAAACTTCAATTTCCCTCTCTGTTTTTAATTTTTGAAATTTGGTACATTTCTGCATTTTTTTTAATAAACTCTGCATCGTGGATAGATATTGAGAAGATATGTTGACACAATATTCTCCAAACATACCTTGCAAATGCTTTAGGTTTTCCTAAGAAGGAAGAACAAGAACTCCTTCGACTGAGACTCCCAGTGACCAAAAACAATCTCGTGAGAGGAGATTTTCAAACGAGTCTGTGAATAGATCAACTGCAGAACCTGCTCAAGAAAGTGCTATGGATACAACCTTCTTAGATAGGTTGTGCATTGATACTCATACACCTGAGAATGTAGGGAATCCCTCTGGGCAAGATAATATTTCTGATAATTTTCTATGATTTTATTTATTTTTGTTGTATTTTTTTGTATTTAAATTTATGTGAAGTTAAATTTTGTAGTTACTTTCAAATGTGTGTATAGACAATCAGTTTAGAGAAAGGGATGACAATGAAAGAAGAGTGGTTGTAACGAAGATTCAAATGTCGGTGCAGAGGGTGAAGGTGGATTTAGGAGGCCGCATTATCAAGACACAAAATATTACACGCATACGTCCACCTATTCTTCGGATGTTGGTGATGAACTTCCCTAGGAAGGGATTACTGAAACAATGATACTTGAGCAATGCTCAGGTGTTAAAAATAGGTTGGAAAATGATTTCGTGGTCTTGGAACTCCCTCACGAGAGTAAACAAAGCTTGCAAATTGTTTTGCATTCATTGAAAAACTTTATGGACGCATATCAGAAGATGGAGCCAACCACTGATAGTTTTGTCGATCTAATGAGGCGATGAAAGTCAGAGATGATGGACCCTGATAAATGAGAGACAATAAAAAATAGAGTTTCAAAAGAAGATGCCTTTTCGATGTTCAATTTCAAAGAGGGCCAAAACAAAAGATGTTGAAGGTGCAATACTTTAAGCACCCTGACATTGCAGGACATCTGTATAATAGATTTTTGGTGGCATATGAGAAATTTCCGTGGAACAATGAGGTTCCACACTATTTTGCAAGACATTTTTTCACAGAGTTTTTCTTGCACATGAACCCTGATTATAGTAGTTTACTGTCCAAATATTATGGGACTGGTAAATGACATACATATGATCGCAAATGGGCATATCAAAGTGTGACATTGCCGAGGCCTCCACAACCTTTAGTACCTTGCCTAACATGGGCATTTGCTTTACATTCAAAGTTGCAGGAAACATCAGAGGTTGACAAAGAGGTCAGGACTGCAATCATGAGAAATTTGGAAGTGATTTTTTATGGTGTTGATGTTGGCATGAATCGTCAGCGAGCAAAAGCCAATTCCCAGGCCACATTTGTTTATAAAACAGATGCAGAGTTAGATACTATGTCAGCAGAAGATGTTTTGGAGTATGGAAAATTTTGCCAGGATGGTTGGAAGAAGGTCATTCAAAATGATGACTCGAACCATAGATTGATATGTGTTCTAGTTAGGAAACGTTTGATGCATTTTATGATAATTTACTTCTAATTATAGATGCAGATATCATTGTTTCTATAGAAATAATCGAGTTGTTATTGCCATTAATTGCAGCTTGGAGATATGTTAAATGAATCTCTTTATGTAGAAGACTTGATTCCAAGAGTTTAAATTTGGATGGGTTGAATCAGGTATGTGTTTTCTAATAGTTGTTCAATCTTCACTATTTTGAATAAGAGATCAACAACATTTACAATTTTGTATAATTGTGAACACATTGAATCCTAGATTTAGTTCTTAGTTGTGTTGTTCATAGATCCCTATTCCATATCCTATTACTTGGACAGACTTGTCTCAATTCTTATTGAGAGAGTTTGAAGAGGGTGAGAGTTCACAGGTATCATTTAATGTCTTAAAATCATTTAAATTTAACGTGTTATAATCATTTAAATTTATTTTTTCAAATTTTCAAATTTGAAATTTTTGTTATATAGGCTAATGTGGAGAAGAGAGTACTTGAGAGTGTGTTTGCGAGAGAGATTGAGATTGAGGAGGAAGCAGAGGAAACACCCATATTTGAGGAGGATGTGTCCATTTAGGATGATTCATAAATGTCTGTTTTTGACTTTTATCAAATTTTTGTTTTCTCAAATTTTTAGTTTAGCCTTTCCTATTCAACGCTTTGATCAATTATTTTGAAATATATAGAACCCCTAGATAAGTTTATCGCTGTCTTAAATGGTGTACATTCAAACTTATTTAAGGTTAGATCATGATGAAGACCTAATTTTGAACTTGAACATTTGAATATTTGAGAACAGATTCTATCTCACATCATAAAAGAGTTCAAGTTTCTAAATTTTCCTCGATTGCATTCCTTGCTTTCTTGTCCAAGAATGTCGTAGTATGGACAAATTTGTGTTTTCTACATACAACGAAGTGAATTCCTTTTTTCCAAGTTATTGTCAAACTCTTAACTAAATTGGTTACTAATCACAAAAACCAACATTCAATTAGATTTACACATAAGTTCACACATATTGTATATGTGAGCTAGCTCACACATATTGTATATGTGAGCTAACACATACTTTATATGTGAGCTAGCTCACACATAATTTCAAATAACATTTAATTATGTCTAATATGAATACATCCCATTTAAATGGTTTTTGAAGAATGACTTAATATATATGTGCATATTTGTGTTTTCTTCATGTACATGCAATATTATATGAGAACATCTATTCTACCGCAAAAAGATGAGATAAGTATATTTCAAAAGAATGGTTTTTAAAATGAAGATTTGTGAACTTTTTTAGATAATAAGTAGTTTTTTGGAAGAATGATTTAATATGGAGATTTATGAGTCCTTTAGTTTGAAAGGGCATCATGGAATTTGATTATATGTCCACTGCAGAAGAAGAGAGAAGTATTTTACTGCTGAGGAGATTAGTATTTTATTGATATGTAAATATGATCAAATAACATCACCTGGGATGAGAATTTCTGAAGGATTTGAGACCTTATCCAAAAAGAGAATTTCACCTAAAGGATTCGGGACTTTATCCACAAGGAGATAAGTATTTCATTGGAATAATGACTTAATATGGAGATTTGTGAATTTTCTTCATACACAGTTCTTGTATTTATTTTCAGATTATTATCTAACTTTAACTTACAATTTGTTTTACCAAGAACACAATAACATCATCTGGGATGAGAATTTCACCTGAAGGATTTGAGACCTTATCCACAAGGAGAATTTCTCTTGAATGATTTGAGACTTTATCCACAAGGAGATAAGTATTTCATTGGAAGAATGAATTAATATGAATATTTGTGAATTTTCTTCATACATAGTTCTATATTTATTTTCAGATTATTATCTAACTCTAACTCAATTTTTATTTTACCAAGAACCTAATTTTTCTCTTTAATTTTTTTAAGATTTTAGATAAGATTTACAAATTGTTTAAATTGTGTTCTCTTAATTGGAGAGTAATTATCTTAAATCTGTTTAACTGTGGTTGAGTATGTTATTATTTCTTATTGTTTATTTAATATTTAGTTACAATATCTATGCTAATATGTGTTATTTGTTTTTTATTGTTACAGATGTCTAAATTATATTTGGTGGAAAACAAGTTTACAATATATTTTGTGGGAAATAATATGTTGGAGGATGAGACTTAACTCTTTTGGTATATATGTCAATTTTATTTTAATTACAATTTTTGAATTTTGTATTATTTTGCATGTTTGAATTGTAAATTTTTAATTTTTGAATTCTGTTTTTTTTGTAGGTTTCAATTGCAGGTATGAGGTGATCTATCTTTAAGCGATGGTTTATAGTCTAGAATTTTGGAGTTAAATGTCTTAGTCCATTTTATCATCCTAAAATGGGTGTGGAACTTATGTATTTTACGGTGCAACTATTCAGACTTTGATTATATATATATATATATATATATATATATAATTTTTGAATTCAAAATAACAATTTATTGTCTCATATTTGATTTCTCAAAGTTGAAAAAAAACTGGCAAAGTTAACTAGTAATGAACTAATATTTTGTATATTCTTCTTTTTACAATGCATTAAATTAAGCATCAAACTCTCAAATACTTGTCTGCTATGTATTAATTTAAATGTTTTATTTTATGTTCACTGTGGACTGTCAAAAATATGATTCTATTGACATATCATTGAAAACAATTTTGACAGAATAATTTTAGCAGATTAATTTATATTAAAAGTTTTTTTTTTTTTTTTTTTTTTTTTTTTTTGGTTTACTAATGAGCTTGTTGGTTACAAACTTTTAAATACTTTTCTGCTATGTATTAATTTAAATGTTTTATTTTATGTTTACTGTGGACTGTCAAAAATATGATTCTGTTGACATATCATCAAATAATTTTGGCAGAATAATTTTTACAGATTAATTTTATATTAAAATATATATATATTTTTTTAGTTTACTAATGACTCTGTTGGTTACATAGATGCACTTAACCAATAAAAAAAATTAAAGGAAATATAGGCATATGAGATCTGTTAAATAAATTGGTTACATAGATGCACTTAACTAATAAAAAAACTAAAAGAAAGATATGCATATTAGATCTGTTAAATAAATTGGTTACATAGATGTACTTAACTAATAAAAAAAACTGAAGGAAAGATAAACATATGAATTCTATTAAATAAATTGGTTACATAGATGCACTTAACTAATAAAAAAACTAAAGGGAAGTTAGACATATGAGATCTATTAAATAAATGAAAAGAAAAAATTAAAGTGAAATAATACAAGAATGTGTTGTTATTTATCTATTTAAAAATATGCAAAGTCAATAATACAATAATGTGTTATTGTTTATATATTTAAGAATATGCAAACTCAATAGATACAAGAAACAAGTGAATTGTCAAACATACAAAATTGTATCATTGCGTATCTATTTAAGAATATACGATAGTAGACAACATGTTAAACCATGCAAAACTTATTTGAGAATATATGGTAGTAGAAAACACTTTAAACCATCCAAATCCTATGCTGGTATGAACTGCACTAAAATGAATAAATTTTCTTGATCTACCAATTTCCTTTCAGAAAACTTGTATTTGATTTTGGAAGAAGGTAATCAATGTGGAATTCAAAGGAGGAGGTATGGATTCAAGCATTGTGTTTTAGACATGCTAAGGAACAACACATATCCCTTGTACAACTCAGATAACATGTATGAAAGAGAATTACATTAGGAAAATGATTTGCAGGCTATGATTTAGTATTATTCACATAACCCACATTTTTGTAAGGGTTTTCACTTGACTTTAGGCAAGGTTGTATTAATTTCCTTAACTTTGTTAGAGAAGATATCTATTAATTACATTTTAATTCACTTGACTTTAGGCAATGTTATATTAATTTCCTTAACTTTGTTAGAGAAGATATGTCTATTAATTACAATTTAATTCTAATGATTAACACTTCTAAATAAGTTTACATGAAAATTAACTTAATTATTAAAATGAAGATTCTAAATAATTTCAAATTTTAAATGTAAATCAACTTAATAATTAGAATGAAGATATTTGTATATATATGATATTATTAGTAAAGTGTTATTACAACAAGTGGAATATATGTTTAAATTGTTTTTAGTTGTTATAATATTAATTTAAAAAATGAAAAAAAAAATTACTACTTAAAGAAGTCAATGCTCTCAAATCTAGGATAGAAGAGATGTTCGTTGATTAATGTTGGTTGTCATTGATGTTAACCCGTGAAGAAAGCCCCGTAGCATAAAGATTGGGTAATGGACCCAAGATTGTTTTATGTAAATATGACTCATTATTGTCTTATCATGGTTGATAATAAGTAGAAATGGATGAACTCCAAAGTGGTCCCCTTATGGTGAAAGACATCACGGGAAGACACTTTGTGGATTGAGTTATCCTGGAAGCATGGTTAGAGAACCCATGCTTATTTGTGGAATAATGAGATGAAAAGTAGTGAATTTGTTAGTGAAACTATCCTAGATGGATAGTGCTTGTTAATCCATTTCCAGTGGTATGTGAAATGTCACATAACTCCTCACGGTTAGAGAGTTATGACCACGAGAAGTTAGAGAATCCAGGTTTGGGTAATGGACCCAAGTTTGTTTGATGAATAACGATATGAGTTTTGATATATTTTCAGGTAATACTATTCTATATGGATATTACATGTCATTCCATTTCTGGTGGTATGTGGAACGTCACATAACTCCTCAAGGTTTGAGAGTTATGGCTTTATGAAGTTGGAGGACCCTCATATGTCATCTAGAAGCCTCCAAAGGTCAAAGTGGTTTAAGAGTTTTTAAAGGTAAATAATAAAGTGATGTGATTAGTGCACTATAATTCAAAGTGAATACAAAATCAATTATTTAAATAATAAATTTAATGGAGAAATTAGAAGTGGGTTATCCCTAAAATGAGGAAAGTGGGCAAAGTGACTTAGAATATGTTTTTAAGGAAGCTACTTGGAGAGTATAAATAAGAGACAAGGCTCTCTCATTTAAATAACACTTGAGAATATTGAATACCTATAGGTTTCTGAGGTAACCAAACGATATCTAACCCGAATTTATGAGAAAAGTGGAGAAAAGAAGACCAAAATTCAAGGAATGATAAAATCTTTTGATGATGTTTTATAAGGTATGTTTTTTTCAGGTCATCTCACCATTTTTGCAATAAATTTTTTTCTAGAATGATTCAGACCTTGTAATTGCTATGCCATTGAGGAAACATATCCAAGTATCTATGTTAAAAAATTCATCTTATGTTTTTTTGTATTTTTGGAATTATACTCTGTGGAAAATAAGGTTTGTGGCTAGTCCTGAAACTAGTTAAAAACAAGTGTTTTGGGTAAAAACGTGATAAATTATTTATAACAGATCCAAATTCAGTGAGACAAAATGTGTTGGTTAGAGTACAGTCTGAAGTATTCTGTGTAATAGTTTCATATCGATTCAACAAATATTTTGTGCGGAACACGCTTTACAAGGTCTCTCTCTAGAATAAGCTAGAATTCAACAAGATATGCCATTTTTTCTATAACTTATTTTATGAGAGGTTTCAACTAGTGACACCTGGAGGAATTGCATAAAACACACTGAAGAACATTTTTTATCGGTTTCATATATTTATTCATTACAGGTACAAAGTCATCATCATTTCAAGTTAGGGTTGTTGACTAATCCAAAAACTAGTCATGTGAGAAGTTTGATGAATATGTTAGTCTCTTGCTGTCAAAGTTAATGAAAGTTTGTAGGTATGTGATCATATAAAATAGGTCTATTACAGAGTTACAAATCATATTTGGTTGATGAAATTGATGAGGGATTTTGGTTAAGGTACATTTTAGGTACATGGTTGAGACAAGTAGTTGATGAGTTGACACATACATGAGGTGTATAATTGATGATGTTGGTACATATTGATGAGTAGTTGACACATGATTGGTACATACTTGGTACATGGTTGAATGCACTTTTTTATGGTACAGGTTGATTACATGTTGTTTGGTACAGGTTGATGCATTTGTTTATGGTATAAGTTGATTACAGGTTGAGGTACTGGTTGATGCATGGTTCATGTTTATTGGTACATGTTTACAACAATATATATCACAATGATAGTGTGACAGTGGTTCCATCATTCTACTTCTACTTCAGGACAATTGGACGGAGAAAGAACAAGTGGTTGTAGCCACCTTCCGGTTGTAGCCGGAGAACATAGGGGGTTGTAGCCTCCTTCTGGTTGTAGCTAGAGAATTGAGGAGTTGGAGCTTCCCTCAAGTTGTAGCCTGAGAAACTAGGGGGTTGGAGCCTCCTTCCAGTTGTAGCTGGAAAACAAAGGTGTAATTCTTCAAGACATATAAGAAAAAACATTATGTGGTTTTCTCCTTCTTTGGGTTTCCATGTAAAACACCGGTGTACTGTGTATGTGTATGATTGTTCATTTGTTCATTTCTTATTTACTATGCAGTTATTGAATGATAATGCTACATTGATATAACACTTGGATTATATGGTTAAAAATGATTAAATTACTCTATTACTGATTCACCCCCCCTCTCAGTAATCTAACAATTGGTATCAGAGCAGGTTTATTCAGAAACTAGTTTAACCACTGAAAGGTAGATCATGGAGAGAAACAACTTGTACAAAAATGGAATACCATAGTTTGATGAATATAAGTATGCTTTTTGGAGCATAAGGATGAAGACATATATATAGGCACATGGATTTCAAGTTTGGAAATCAATTGTATATGGATACACATCACCAACAGTTCCACCAACAAATGACAAAGCTGTGAAACTTGGTGAGAATAATTCCAAAGACAAAAATGCACTTTTTAATGGTCTCAGTGATATGGTATTCACCGAAGTTGCACATTGTAAATCCACTAAAGATATTTTGGACAAGTGTCGAAATATTTATGAAAGAGATACAAAGGTCAAAGCAACAAAGCTTCAAACTTATATAGGTCAGTTCAAACAACCAAAAAAGAAGGAAGATGAAAATGTTGCAGCCTACTTCTTACGAGTCGATGAAACAATGAATGCAATCATAGGATTGGGAGAAGAAATTGAAGAATTTGTAATTTTTCAAAAGGTACTAAGATCTCTTGCTATGAGATTCAACCCTAAGATATCAACACTAGAAGAAATATCAGATCTAAACTCAATAAGCATGGACGAACTGCATGGAATTTTCACAGCATATGAAATGAGAACTGAAAATGAAAATCCAAATGTTAAAGAAGTAACCTTCAAAGAATTCAAAATATCAAAGCAAAAGAAACAACAATAAGAAGAATATAACGACAATAGTGACATCTCGAAAGATGATGAAGAAGTGGCCAACTTCGTTAAAATACTGAATAAGGGAACCAATGGTAGGTATAGAAGTAAGCTTCCTTTAATTTGTTTTAATTGTGATGGTATTGGTCGCTTTGCTAACAAATATTTTCATAAAAAATAAATAAGTGATGAAGGTCACTCAAAAGGCAAACACACATATAAAGACAAAATAACTACAAAGAAAGTTTTCAAGAAAAGCTTATGCACCAAAGAATAAAACTCATCATCAGATGAAGATGAAGCCACTGACAGTGAGACAAGAAGAGTTCTATTCATGGCAGTAAAAGACTCTGACAAAGAAGACTCTGAAGAAGAATACGAAGAAGCCGAAGAAATATATGAAGAATCTGAAGAAGAAATTGAAGAGGCAGAAGTTGACTATCGAGAAGAATTAATGTGTGCCATAGAAGTTATTAGAAGAGAAAAGAAGAAAAACAAGAAACTACAAGCATAAATAGACAAGAAAAATGACACTCGAGAACTAGAACAAATGATCACAAAATTGAAGGTTCAAATAGAAGAAGATAAAAGAATTGAAGAAGAACTCAAAGAACAACTAGAAGAAAATGACAAGATCATTGGAAACTTGGAAGCAGAGATTGTCACACTAAGAAATAATGTTCAAAAGAAAAATATGCAGAATAGCTCAAAAGTTCTTGATGACATTATCAACAGTCAAAAATATCATCTTGACAAGTTTGGACTTGGATACAATCAGAAAGAAAGGGGATCAAGCTCCAAAACAACAGAGAAAGAAACAAATCCAAAAAGCTATGCAGAAACAATCCAAGGGGATAGGAAGATATACAAGGAAGATTACAGGGACACTCCTCCACCGAGAAGATTCATATTTTTGAATCAACAATAGGAAGATAGGCCTCAAGAAGAAGAATGATTCATTATAGTATCTCTTTTTAAAAGATCTTCAACTCCCAAGTATCAAACTATATTTTTTGGTTTATGTTATGCATGTAATAATTTTGGACATAAAGCTGTGAATTGCAGAGCTAACAACATGAACAATAACAACTTTGAGAGTCACACACAAATGGGTTATTCAAGAAGACCTAGTGAAACACAAAGAAGAAGTTATAACATGTTTGAATCTTTGAGCACTGAAGTGGAATTTTACAAATGTAACAATTTTGGACACATGGCCAAAAATTGCAAAATGACAGTCCCTCCTAAAGAACCTCAACAGAATAATAACAGTCATAGACAAGAACCTCATAAAACGGCATGGATAAGAAAAAAATATCAGTATAGAAATGAAGAATGCATAGTCGCTCTACAAGATAAGCAGAAGAAACACGGTTGGTATGTTGACAGTGGGTGTTCAAAACATATGACAGATGATAGAGACAAATTTATTACATTGCGAAAGGAAAGAAATGAATCAATCTCCTTCGGAAATGATAATTCAACCAAAATCATTGGAGAAGGCACAATCCGAATTGGGAACAAGAATAAAAAGACACAAAATGTTTTACTGGTAGAAGATATGAAACATAATCTTCTAAGTGTGAGTCAAATGTGTGACTAAGATCATAAAGTTACTTTCGATTCACAAAAGTGTGAGATAAGAAGAGAAGGTTCAGGGAAACTGGTCGATACAACTACAAGAACTTCAAACAACATATATGTGTTAAGTGCAATTGGAAATGAAAAGTGTTGTCTAGGAAAAGAAGATGAAAGTTGGCTATGACACAAAAGAATGGGTCACATGCATTTTGATAACCTTGTCAAAGTCAACAAAAGAGAAACAGTCAGAGAAATGCCCGAGATCACGAAACCAACCAACACTTTATGCAAGCATTTTCAACAAGGAAAACAAACCAAGACCAGGTTCAAATCAAAGGAATATTCAATAACAAGACCACTGGAAATTGTGCATACTGATCTAGTTGGAACAACTACAACAAAGGGCTTAAAAGGTGAGAGAAAATTTATGTTATTAGTTGATGATTATACAAGAATGACTGTAGTTTTCTTTCTCAAGAACAAGTCAGAAGCGTTTGAAAACTTCAAGATCTACAAAGAAATGGTTGAAAATGAGATGGATTCAAGAATCAAATGCTTGAGATCTAATAATGGAGGAGAGTTCACTTCAAAGGAATTTATGGACTATTGCAAAAGTCATGGATTAAAAAGGTAATTTTCAGTTGCTAGGACACCTCAACAGAATGAAGTTGTTGAAATAAATAATAGGACAATACATGAAATGAATCGAGCAATGCTAATGGATTCCAAATTGATAGATATATTTTGGACACAGGCAGTGAATATAACAATTTACATTCAAAACAGAGTAATGCTCAGAAACAACAGTGATAAAACTCCCTACGAGCTATGGAAAGGAAGACCAACAAATGTGAAACACTTCAGATTTTTTGGAAGCAAATGCTACATCAAAAGAGAAGATGGAAGAATGAGAAAGTTTGACCCTCGTGTGGATAAATGAGTACTTGTTGGTTACTCAAGTACAAGGAAAGCATACAAGTGTCACAATCTAATATTAAACAAAGTTGTGGAAAGAATCAACGTAACAATTGATGAAACAAACAGACCAAAATCAAAGGAAGAAGAAAACAAATCGATGGAACAACTTTTCGAAGAAGAAGAAGCAAAATATGAAGTAGAAGAGGAAGATGAAGAGAATCCGACATAAATATAAGAGAAAGTTCAACAAGTATCTCCAAAGACACCTAACAAACGAGTATAGAAGAATCATCCTTCAGATCAGATTATTGGAAACAAAGATGCATGAGTTGAGACTAGAAGAAAAATACGTTCACCAGAACAAACACACCTAACACTCTTATCTACAATTAAACCAAATTTTTTTGAAGAAGCCAACAAGGATGAATTTTGGAATAAGGCCATGAATGAGGAATTGGATCAAATAGAGAAAAATGGCACTTGAGAACTGGTTCCAAGACCAAAGAATAAGAATGTGATCGGCACAAAATGGGGTTTCAGGAATAAATTAAATGAAGATGGACAAGTTACAATGAACAAAGCTAGATTGGTATGTAAAAGATATGCACAGATTGAAGGAATCGATTTTGTAGAGACATTTTCCCCAGTTACCAGAATAGAAACAATCTGGTTGATTTTAGCCTGTGCATGCTCCAAAAATGTTAAATTATATCATATGGATGTAAGATCAACTTTTTTGAATGGGAAACTTGAAGAAGAAGTCTACATTGAACAACCAGAAGGATTTCAATTGTCAGAGAACACAGATTATGTGTATAAATTAAAGAAGGCCTTGTATGGTCTAAAACAGGCTCCTAGAGCATGGTACTCTAGGCTGGACAAGTATCTGGAGCAGACAAGGTTCAGAAAAGGAAGTGCAGATATCAACCTCTACATCAAGGTAAGTGAAGGTAATATTTTATTAATTGAAGTTTATGT
>CBVK0100360715.1:0-26448 GCA_900067695.1 Picea abies | reverse complement strand
AGCCAGAAATTTGCAAAAGATATGCAGAATGAATTTGAAATGTCTTTACTTGGAGAACTATCCTTCTTTTGGGGACTTCAGATACGTCAAAGCAACCAAAGAATATTTATTTCCCAAACCAATTATATCAGAGAAATGCTAAAGAGGTTTGGAATGGAAGATTGCAAACTAGTTATCACTCCCATGCAAACCAATTGCAAGTTGAGAAAAGACGATGATTCGAAGTCTATAGATAAGAGACAATACAGGTCAATGATTGAAAACCTACTATATGTGACAACATCCAGACCAGATGTAATGCAGGTAGTTGGACAAGTGGCATGATTTCAAGCAACACTAAAGGAGTCACATGTGTTAGCAGTGAAGAGGATTTTCAGATATCTCAAAGGAACATAAGAGTTTGGATTATGTTATTCAAAAGGAAATGATCTATCACTTATTGCCTACACAGATGAATATTGGACAGGTTGTATTGATGACCGATGAAGCACCAGTGGATGAACGTTCTACTTGGGTGAGTGTTTAGTATCATGGCTAAGCAAGACACAATCATCAGTATCTTTATCTACAGCCGAGGTAGAGTATATTGCAACAACATCATGTTGTACACCGGTTCTTTGGATGGAACAAACTCTAAAAGATATACATGTTGAGTATGATGAGCCCATTCCAATCTATTGCGATAATAAAAGCACCATCAATATCTCTAAGAACCCGGTGATGCACTCCAAGACGAAGAAGATTCTAATAAAGTATCACTTTATACGGGAGTAGGTTGCAAAAAATAACATCAAATTTGAGTATGTGGCCACAAAAGAACAAGTGGAAGACATCTTCACAAAACTACTTCCACGGGAATCCTTTGAATATCTTCCCCAGAGACTTGGAGTTATTTCTACTCCAAAATGAATGCTTTTTGAATGATTATCTTATATGTCTTAGATTTACATGAGGAAGCACCATAAGAGGATAGTTCAGTTAGGGGGAACATCCTCGGATGTAAAAATACCTTTGCCATTGATGAAAAAGGGGGAGAGATTTATCAGTTGCAGAGGACAAAGACATGGTTCCAGGGGGAGAGATTTATCAGATGTAGAGGATAGAGGAATGGTTCCAGGGGGAGAAGATTTATTAGATACAAAGGACAGAGGCATGGTTTCAGGGGGAGCATGAGTGATATGATTTCAGTATTGCATCAAAGTGTTTCCATCAATGCCAAAGGGGGATATTGTTGATTAAGGTTGGTTGTCATTGATGTCAATCCTTGAAGAAAACCTCGTAGCACAAAGGTAGGGTAATGGACCCAAGATTTTTTGATATAAAGATGACTCATTATTGTCTTATCATGGTTGATAATAAGTAGAAATATATGAACTCCAAAGTGGTCCCCTTATGGTGAAATCCCTCATGGGAAGACACTTTGTGGATTGAGTTATCCTAGAGGTATGGTTAGAGAACCCATGATTATTTGTGGAATAATGAGATGAACACCAGTGAATTTGTTAGTGAAAATATCCTATATGGATAGTTCTTGTCATTCCATTTCCAGTGGTATGTGGAACGTCACATAACTCCTCACGGTTAGAGAGTTATGGCCACGAGAAATTGGAGAACCTAGGTTTGGGTAATGGACTCAAGTTTGTTGGATGGATAGCGGTATGAGTTTTGATATATTTTTAGGTAATACTATTCTATAGGGATAGTACATGTCATTTCATTTCTAGTGGTATGTGAAACGTCACATAACTCCTCACGGTTTGAGAGTTATGGCCTTACGAAGTTGGAAGACCCTCATATGTCATTTAGAAACCCCAAAAGGTCAAAGTAGTCAAAGTGGTTTAAGAGTTTTTAAAGGTAAATAATAAAGTGAAGTGATGAGTGCACTATAATTCAAAGTGAATAAAAAATCAATTATTTAAATAATAAATTTAATGGATAAATTAGAAGTGGGTTAACCCTAAAATAAGGAAAGTGGACAAAGTGACATAGAAGATGTTTTTAAGGAAGCTATTTGGAGAGTATAAATAAGAGGAAAGGCTCTCTAATTTAAATCACACTTGAGCATATTGAATACCTATATGTGTCTGAGGTAACCAAATGATATATAAGCCTCATTTATGAGGAAAGTGAAGAAAAGCAGGCCGAAATTCAAGGAAGAATACATTCTTTTGATGATGCTTTCTAAGGTATGTTGTTTTTAGGTCATCTCACGATTTTCGCAATAAGGTTTTTTATAGAATGATCCAGAGCTTGAAATTGATATAAAATTGAGGCAAAATATCCAAGTATTTTTGGTAAAAAATTCATCTTATGGGTCGTTGTATGTTTGGAGTTACACTTCGTGGAAAATAGGGTTTGTGGCTAGTCTTGAAACTAGTCAAAAACAAATGTTTTAGGTAAAAAAATCATAACTTCTTCAGAACATATCCAAATTCAGTGAGACCAAATGTGCTAGTTAGAGTAAAGTCTTTAATATGTTTTGTAATAGTTTCAGATCGATTCCACAAACATTTTGTGTGGGGAACGCTCTACAAGGTCGCTCTCTAGAATAAGCCAGTATTCAGCAAGGTATGCCATTTTTGCTATAACTCCTTTTCGGAGAGGTTTCAAGTAGTGACACCTGGAGGAATTGGACAAAAAAATCTGAAGAACATTTCTTATTAGTTTCAGATATTTATTCATTACAGGTACAAAGTTATCATCATTTCAAGTTAGGGTTGTTGACTAATCCAAAAACTAGTCACGTGAGAAGTTTGATGAATATGTTAGTCTCTTATTGTCAAATTTAAGGAAGGTTTGCAGGTATGTGATCATATACAACGGGTCTATTACATAGTTACAAATCATATTTTGTTGAAGAAATTTATGAGGGCTTTTGGTTAAGGTACATGTTGGGTACATGGTTGAGACAAGAAGTTGATGAGTTGGCACATACATGAGGTGCATAGTTGATGATGTTGGTACATATTGATGAGTCATAGTTGTGATGAGTCATAGTTGATGAGTAGTTGACACATGATTGGTACATACTTGGGATATGGTTGGATGCACTTGTTTATGGTACAGGTTGATTACAGGTTGTTTGGTACAGGTTGGTGCATGGTTGATGCACTTGTTTATGATACAATTTGATTACAGGTTCAGGTATAGGTTGATGCATGGTTCGGGTTTATTGGTATAGGTTTACAGCGGTATATCTAATGGTGATAGTGTGATAGTAGTTCCATCATTCTACTTCTACTTAAGGGTGGTTGGACGGAGCAAGGACATGTGGTTGTTTCCACCTTTCGGTTGTAGCTGAAGAACATAGGGGGTTGTAGCCTCCTTCTGGTTGTAGCCAGAGAATTGGGGATTTGGAGCTTCCCTCAGGTTGTAGCCCGAGAAACTAGGGGGTTGGAGCCTCCTTCCAGTTGCAGCTGAAAAACAAAGGAAGTTGGTGCTTCCAATGAATGTAATTCTTTAAGACATATAATAAAAAATATTTCGTGGTTTTCTCCTGCTTTGGGTTTTCACGTAAAACATTGGTGTATTGTGTATGTGTATGATTTTTCATTTATTCATTGTTTATTTACTCTGCAGTTATTGAATGATAATGCTACATTGATATAACACTTGGATTATATGGTTAAAATTGATTAAATTGCTCTATTACTGATTCACCCCCCCCTTTCAGTAATCCAACATGTTCAACTCTTCTTTGATTGGTGCAATAAAAATAAAAATCAAATTCTCAAGATAGAAAATATATTCAAATTAATTATAGGTAATGTTTATACAATAAAATCTTGAGATAAAATAGATATTCAACTCTTTTTTGGTTTGTGTAATAATGATAAAATAAATTGCTCAAAATGATGTGACAATAAAATAAAACCTTAAAATGGAAGAGATGATCAACTCTTCTTTAATTTTATCATGTAGTCATTAAAAAAATGCTAAATCTAAAAGAGATATTCACTTCAAAGTTCTTATACCCTTAATAAAATAAATTCTCAAAATGAAAGAGATGTTTTTAACTTTTCTTTATTTTTGAGAACAATAATTAAAAAAAATATTCAAAATAAAAGAGATACATTCAATTCAAATTTAATGTATATAATGCTTATAAAATAAAATAAAAATCGGTATTAGTTAAAATTTGAAATAAGATATTATTACAATAGAAAATATAAAATATGTAAATAATTTTTTTAAAAATTAATGCAATTTATTATTAAAATAAAATGGAAAAAAAATACTATTGAAAAAAGTAAGTGTTCAATGGAAATGGTGTTTATTTTTTTTAGTTTAAAATAAAATGCTCACAATACAAAAGATATACAACTCAATTTTGATTGGTGTAATGGTTGAAAAACAGAGATAAAATATGGTTGAACCATATTTTATCTGTGTTTTTTAAGAATGATCTGAATTTTTTTATACATACCTTTTTTATAAATATCCTATTTGGAAATATGGTTGAAAATAGTCAAAACAAGTCATCAAATTCTGGAATATACTTTCAATGAAAAATAAAAAATTATGGAATGTACATGTGCCACTTGTTTAAAAACATCGTAATGGTATTCCATATTCAATTATTCGTTCATGATCGACTTTGAACATTTTCCATTTTCTAACCTTTTTTTTATTGAACTTCTATTAACTTTATGCGCACTGCACATACCAAATGACTATATTGACAACTTGTGACATTTGACTGATAGTCTTGAAAGTGAACATGAGTATCGGTTTGATGGGTTTCTTGAAAAAATAATCCTTTCAATACAAAGGATCCTCTTTCATATATAAAACCGTTATCATCAAAATCTTCTAATAGCCTCATCTTTTGTTCTGTGCATTGCATCAAATAATATTTCACTTTTTCAGTGTTGTCTACAGGTGCAACCATGAAAAAAACATCTCTTGCAAATAATTGGATATATTGGACAACAAATAGTTCGTATTAGATTATCGCACAAGTACATCTACAAGTTATTTGAAAAAATTTAAACATAAAAATTACCTTCTCTAACAAGGTCAAAAGCTCTATCGCCATCAACTGACAATATAGTTTCATTTGATTCCATCTCCTCTGAGCTTGCAAGTGGCATTTTCCCTTTTACATTATGTTCTGTGTGTCTCCAAGCTTTAACATATCCTGCATTTTCGTTTTTGCAAATATCTATGGATTTTGTGTCCTCAATGCAAACTGAACAAAAACAAGACTCATTTCTTCTATCAAATGCAAACACATTTTGAAAACGTTTTGTTTTAACTGAATGCATTTTTCATGTCCCAGGTATTGAACTGGCATTATGTGAGATTGATCTATTTACATCTTGGATTCAAACATACCAAAAAAACCTGCACAAGACAAAAACTTGTTAACTTGAAATCTCTCAAGAAAATGATTGAAGTTTGAATATAAATTTGAACACGTTCAAATAAAAATATCCTGTGTACATGTGTAACATTTATATATAGACACACCCGTGCACATTCTTTGATGGATTATATTCATGACTTAGCGCCATTTTGCACCATTCAACAACTTGTTCAGCGGATTCAAATCGATCATTATGAGGGTTCATCTGATACCTTCGAAGTGCTTGTTTTATACACGCTCCTGCACCATCGTGCTCTCCTTTTCCATGACCAGTCTCAAAAAAATTTCAACAAATTATAATGTTTAATTTTTTATGAAGACGACATAACCAATAGAATGATCATGAAGATTTGAACTGACCCACACACCCATCTGACCATATCCAATGTCGATCGAATCTGATTTCATGTTCTTTCAATGAATCATAAAATTTATCAAAACAATGTTGTACATAATGTGTGTCGTGTGCTTGATCATCACTTATATAAAAGTGATATTCTTTTATAACATGTCTATTGTCGTTGGTGCTTTCTATATTATCAAGAATCCATTGAGCATGTCTATATAGAATGTGGACAAATATCGTTACTTGATCAGAATGATAATATTCACTCCGTATTTATTTTTGTGCAGCGAATGTGTAATTCTCTGCAAAATCAACTACAGACAAAATTGTCCCTAGTGGAAACACTTCATGGGATTGTTTGAATTGTAGATCTTTCCATCGAGCTTTATGTGAATGCTTGGTGTATTTATAAATTTCTTCCTCAAACTTCTTCAAAAAATCTATCACACAGATTTTATCTACCTTCAAATCAATCCTTTTGGAAATAACATTTGAAGAATGTGGAGCCGTGTTGTTTATATATTCATATCTCTTCCAATTGACTCTTATATTAGAAAATGATTGATCATTTATATCAATATGATACTTTGAATGAAACAAACTCATATTTCCACAACGATCACATTTATTTCCACTAACACATTTTTTTTTGTAAAATACATCATCTTCTCTTTCACATAGAATTTTAGATATAAAAACACGGAATATAGGAGGAGGAGGTGAACCTGGCCATAAAGTTTTACCAAAATACAAAAAAGTGTCATAATACAACTCAAATTCCACATGATAACGACAACAACAAGTGTCACGAACAATGATGGGTCTAACAAACCATGGTTTTTGTTGCACAAAGGTATTGATGTAAATTTTAACTTCTTTGTGCTCGTCTTTGAAATTATTGAACAATTCTATTTTTGTCATTTGCAATATATGTTTTGGATGTTCTTCATATTTTTTTCATGCTATTATTCATCACAACACATCCCTTGTATGTGGTGAAACATGAGATTCTTCCAACCAACAATTACGGGCCAATTCTTTAACATTTTCTGCAAGCCTATCTTTGTAGGGTTGTCTAGAAATCACTGTCCAACAAGCGAGCTTATCATTTGCATCAAATTTAGAGTTTATATTAAAAAACATAACCCGAACACAAATTCACTAAACTATATATACTTGAGTGTTCATCTTGTATTATCTAAATTTATATACATACCTATAGGTGATTCGTGTTCTACTTCAATTTCGGTTTCAACGTCTTCTGCTTCAATTTCGATTTCAACACCTTCTGCTTCAATTTCGGTTTCAATGTCTTCTGCTTCAATTTTGGTTTCAACGCCTTCTGCTTCAATTTCGGTTTCAACGTCTTCTGCTTCAATTTCGGTTTCAACGCCTTTTGCTTCAATTTCAGTTTCAACGTCTTCTTCGACATTATGAGACAAATCTATTTATGTTTTTTGAAAAACATCAAATTGTAATTACAATCAATTATATTATTTACAATATTTTAAATTTGAATTCTATACTTTGAATTCTGTACTTTTTGAATACAGTCCCAATGTGTGTCATGTGCTCGATCATCATATGTGCATGCATACCTGGTTGGACTTCTTCTTGTTGAAAATCTCTATTGACATTATCATCGTTTCTTTCTTCAATATTTGCACGTTCTCATTTCTTTCTCCATCAATGCTCTTTCCTTTGTTCGTTTTGGTGAGTATCATTTCGAGTGCGATCAAATTTTCTCTTGTGAAAACTTTTGTTTCCCATGACTTTTATAGTTATCTATAAAATATATGTTCAACAAAGACTTCACCTTGAAAAAATGCTCAACATTTATATTTCAACATATAAATTGTTATTCCAATAAAAACTTGAACAAACATCAATTACCTTTTTCAAAAAAAACCAAAAAGATGATTCGAAACTTTGTTTAGGTGCTCTAGAAAACCATCATGTATTGATATTGATCCTCAGATTAAGCCTATGGAACAGAGGGAAGAAATAAAGAAAGAAAAGAATACAACTGCAATCAGTGATAGAAATGCTTTGAAATCCCTATCCCTGAGCTCATATATGTCCGTCCATCCGATGAATTGTGTTAAATGTGTTCGACCGAAAGCGTATTTATACGATTTGGTGAGAAATGAAACGATACGACATATCTTTTCATTTTTTCTGACCGACGGAATTCACTCAAGACGCTTTCATCCGAAAGAAGGTTTTTTTGGCCGAAACCCTTGGAAACCGTTCAGTTTTGATGAGTTCATTTAGATTTTAGTCTTTCGGCCAGCCGAAAACATGAAATTGAGATTGAAAACAAAAACTAGAGAATTGTCCCAAGCTTACCTGAACTTCAGAGGTTACAAACTCCTGCAAATACTGAGAATTTGGTTTCGAAAATGACACCAACATTTCCAAAATTGAATCTACTTTCAATTTCTATAATTTGTTTTCATTTTCATTATTTTTATGTAATTTTATTTAATTTAAAAAAAAAATCACTGCATAATATTTTCAGCAGACATTATGATTCCGTGAAATGAAATATTTGTATCTCTAAAAATATACAGTGGAAAATTTAAAAAAAATTATATTCATAATCCTTAAATAATGCTTTTCAAAAGGGTATATTTAGATTTTACTTTTAAGTAAAAATTAAGATAGATACAAGGTGTACAAAAACATGTGTTTAAAATATGGAACATTTTAAGATTGGTCAACTTCAAAAAATTCTAGAAATTATAATATTCATCCGTTAGATTCAAAATTATAGTCATAATAAAATAGAGTTTCTGTAGATTTTTGCAGTATATTTCATTTATTAAAAACGTAAGTTTAATAATAGATAAATTGTTGTGGGAAAACATAGCTCATTATCATTCCTTTCATGTTTAAGGAACATACTGTTAAATAATTGTCAAATTGACATATCAAATATTGATAATTTGTTTTTGAAAAATAGTAATTAGAAAGCGAACAAAATTATTCACAAGTTTTGTTTTTATTGTGAAGTGAAATTCTAAATAAAAAAATTACTTTTGTATGACGAAAGTTGAAGAGCTTGTGAAAATACAATTTTTTTTTCTCATAAAACAAGCAAAAGTGTTACCCGTCTTCATGATTTCACCCGACACTATATACAAAATTATTTAAAAAATGGAGACAAACCTCCAAATTTTCATGTGTATTCAAAAAAACCTAATGAAAAAAAAAAGTAGCTTTATTGTTATTTCAATTGATGTTGGTGTTGTGGTTGTACAATTTTTGTCAATTATTGTCAAAGAAAAATCCTCAAGAAGACTCTCAAGATAACTTTGTATTTTGATTACATGTGATAAGATTTTGATTCCTTCATTTTCCTTGATATTTTATGGTCGAGTCTTCGTAAATTTTTAATCTATGAGAGTTTTGCTTTGGTGCATTTAAATTGTTGTAAATATAAAGAAGATAGGGATGAGATGTTGAAACATGATGCAACATATTTTACATTTAAACAAGCAACTTAAGAACATCAATACCTTTCAAATAGAAATAAAAAAAGATTAAACAAATTTCTTTTGACATATATGTTATAAGTACACAAGTGTTACAAGGATGGAATACTAATCTAGTCTACATTAATTCTCAAACACATCAAGGCTAGAGTAGTGATTTGTTAATTGATAGATAGTGCATCTTGAAGGTGGGATCACCATAGCGCAATCAAAGGATTTATCATAGAGATGAGTAAATGAGAATAATTTTTCAAGTGTTTCAAGGAAAAACATTTATCCAAATATTATTTCAAGTGGAGGATTAATGAATTTCATAGTTTGAGATAGGGAAATATTATTATTATTGAATATAGAGCTAATTTCATGGCTTTGGTCAGGTACATAGATTACATAAAGGATGAAATACTCAAAAGTATAAAGTTTATTGATGCACTAAATTAACACTTAGTAAGACAACTAGAATTTCAAATCACAAACGTCATAATATGAGACTATTGGAAATGCATATTACATGGAAAAAAGGGAAGCAAATGTTAGTTCACTTTTGAATGTATGCATAAAGAAAAAAAAACCAAGTTTAAGAAAGCACTGTAAAGCTAAAAAATAAACCCTAAGATTAAATAAAGAAATTATCCATACTATAAAAAATAAAAGTGAACAAAAATAGAGTTTTATAAATAAATGAGCTACTGTAGAAAACCTTGGCAAAAATTGGACAAAATCAATGCTGAGATAAATCAAGGCAAATAAACTAAACCAAGAGAAGTGGAAGACAATAAGATACAAAGGGAGCCAAAAACAAAACTCAAATAGGATGAAAATTAAGGGCTAGTCACCCAACTACTTATCAATGAGACTATGCATGATTGGAGTCCAAGATCTACTTATCCTTAAATGGTTGTCTCTATTTACACAATTTCCATTCTTGTTTGCTTTGATGGCCTCCCTCATACAACACTTCAAATAATGATCAACCATGGCAAAGATCTTGGCATCATTGATGCAAATGTGATGCTTTGTTTTGAGAGAATGCTCATTTAAAGTTGAAGAGCGAGGACAATTGTGATGGATTTTCATGTAGTGCTCATTGATCACAACCTAGAAAGAATGCCCCTCATTAATGTAGGACCTCCCACACGAGAAAGGAATCTATTGTTGATATTATGGTAGTTGCGGGAGGTATTTACCTCAAGATGTGAACCTGACGAGAATAGAATACTTCGAGAAGTAAGAAGAAACCCTAATGAGTTGGATGATAACCCTAGAAGACTTGTCGGCTCAAGAAGATAATTTATATTAGGTTATTAGCCTCCAAGAGAAGAAGTCGGCCAAAAGAAATAATAATATACAGAACAGACAATGTCCAGAAGGAGAAGTCTGCCCCAATAAGTCTATTAGATTACTATAAATACAGGGTGCCAATTCTCATTTGTCACAGTCTCAGAATTGCAGAACAACAACTGGTGCACACTTTAGTGCCCAGTTTTGTGCACAGGTTTGAGGAGAGATGTCGGTACAGATGTTGCAGCTAGTAGTTACATTTTGGCTTGGACTATCTCTTGTCTAGGGTTTGGAATATCTGATCATCTCTTGATGCACTATCCTTGGTGAAAGGTGCGCTACCCTTTGTTTGGCTATCTAGCCTAGGGTTTGCTTTCGGAGTGATTCTCTGTCAAGGTTAAGGTGCTCATAGGGTGGTTTTGGCCTATGGTTGGGTGAAAAGGGTATTTTCAATGGTAAAATGAACACACATCTTTATATTCTAACCGGTTATGGGCCCACACCTCTTTCATTTAGTCTAAACGCTGGAAGGAAACATAGCCGTTAGGATATTGAGCTCGCTGAGGAACTGCTGCTAGGGTTACTAGCAGAAGCAACTTCCAAGACACTGCTATTAGGGTTACTAGCAGGAGCAATTGCAGAAACCCTAATCCTCTTGTTGAGGCACATTAAGTGAAGGAATTGACCTAATCTCTGGATAGATCAGTGCGCACTAGCATAGTACATCTCCTGGTACTCTCAGAAAGCCAAGACGTGAAGTTTGAGTTTGTGTTCAAATCTAGGGTTTGACCAAGTCAAAGCAGCCATGACTTACTCTATGAAGTCAAAAAACAAGTTAGATGGATCTTCTAACTTCAGAGCATGGAAGAAAAGGATTGACCTCATCCTTTCCAAGAATAAAGTGTTGGATATCGTGAAAGGAAAGATCGTGAAGCCAGAATTTGAAGAAGGAAAAGAGAAGGAATCGCAGAATTTTGTAGCTATGAAGAAGTTCAAATATAGTGACATCAATGCCATGAGTATCATAGTGGATTCCATAAAATACCACTTGATACCCTACATCTCTGATATTGACTCATCAAAGAAGATGTACGATGCCCTAACAAACCTCTTCTTAGTCAAAAACATTAGACAAGTAATGAGTCTGAAGAATGAGCTCTGTGACATGAAGATGAATGATAATGACAACATAACATCATACTTTGTGAGAATTTCTTAGTTAAGAGATCAAATACAAGATATTAAAGAGATCATCTCAGAAAAGGAGTTGGTAAACATAGTACTCAATGGTCTTCCCAAGACGTGGGATGCATTTGCCACAAGCATGAACACAATAAAGGAGTATCCGACATTTGAATAACTTTGGACTTGTTGTGCTCAAGAAGAATCAAGGATCAGTGCAAAAGAGAAACCCCAAAAGAAGTACGATGATCAAGCCTTCACGACAATATTCAAGAACTTTAGGAACAAAATGAAGTTTGGTTCAAGGAGGAAGCCAAATCAAGAGAAATACATTTCATAAGTACAATGCTTCAACTGTCGAAAGTATGGTCACTACAAGAATCATTGTCCCGAGCTAAAGAAAATGAAGGAGAAACATGAAGCATCAATTGCCGAAGAAAAGGAACCTATAAAGAAGACTAAGCAGGATGGAAGAGAATTCTTCTTCTAAAGGTAACAAAACTCTTCTTATTTCTTGAACATATCTTGTTTGCATCGTCTCTGTACATATCTTGTATATCTATCTCTTGGAAGATAATCTGTTCCAAGAAGAACTATACCTATGGAAGAACGACAAGGTAAGAATGGATATCATTAGATAATACACATGAAAGGATGAAATACAAATCATGTGGAAGCTATTGAAAGATAAGATGAATCAATCATGAAGAGACTTAGAAGAAGCAATGTAATGCCCGTATAATTCTAAACATCATTAAGTTTCCTAAACATTTTAAGAAAGTAAACTGAAACAAAACTTCATAACATGATATTGAATTTTATAACAACAACTTCAGTAACTTGGATTTATCAATAAATACTAAATTATTTACAGTATGAAATAATTACACAACTTAACAAGTACCTAGATCTGATGCTAATTTCTGTTGCCTCTTTTCTTTGCTGCTGCCTTTCTGCTCCTTGCTACATAGGTCAACCCTACCACAAACAGGAAAATATCTGCCCAAAACTACTGTCCTCCCTGCCAACTAGGAAAACTACCTAGCTCCAGGATATCTACAAATATCCCGGCCCTCCGTGCCCAAAAACTCCAACAACTCAGTGCCTCCCCTGATCAAAAGTCACAGTCCATAACACTATGTTCCTTCCTCACAGAAAGCTAATAGTCCACAAAATAACACAGGCTCACAACCAATACAACAGTCCACAACATCCATTCCGTCCCCTCCCGTCCAATGGTGCGCACATCTCCCTCTTCCTGTCCCTTATTCCTCCCTGCCGACTCACGCAGTTACTCCTTCCACCACCCTCCGTCCTTCGTCCTTCGTCATGAGTTAATGTTTTATCTTCTCGGGATCCATGGCTATCCCTCTCTGCATACGCCACCATTTTTATATCATTTTTCATTGATCTTTTAATTTTATTTCACAGGTCATTAAATGTGATATGTAGTTTGAATTATTACTCAGTTAACCATAATTAATTTCTTTGATTAAATATTACTTAATAATCTTTAAGGATGTATCCAATTAGGGTCGTTACATACACCCACCCTTCAAGAAACTTCGTCCCGAAGTTTAAGGTGTCTGATGGTACAAAGGAAAAAAACATGGTTTACACATTCACAACAAGTAACTGACATTATCATTAAGTAAGTCAAGAAAGCTCATACATACTAGTGTATATGTACAAGAAATGCATGTGTAGCTAGTGCATGCAAGTCTCGTGCATGTACTAATATTCAAACTGTCATCCTTTAGTAATTTATGTATACATTCAATCCAATAAGCAAGGCTAGTCTTTTATAAAAGACAACAGTCAATCAATTGTTGGAGAAATTCTTTAATCACAAGGATCCGGCTCAATAATTTATTTTAAACAAATGTGGTTTAGTTACATATTAATGAATATTCATATATACACCTTTTTTTCTTCATCAAATCCCACCACAAGACAGATCTCCATATAGTCTCAACTATTCTACTCATCCTTCCTCCCTAACCTACTTCCAACTCCATTCCTATCCGTCCTCTGCTAGACTATCTTGGAGCGCCAACTATATTGGCCTAACTCCAAATAGAACCCGTAAGTGGAAGTGTCGCTATCTCGACCAAGCTTCCCTAGTAGGCAACTGACAGTCCTCATCACACGTCTTGGGGAGTGTGAACTAGCACCGTCCTCCCAGGACTTCAGGTTTCGAAGGATACACGGTGGGAAATGCCTCCACCCCTCCTATCAGAACCAGGGTCAACACCCTACAATGGAGGATACTTGGTGGGAAATGCCTCCACCCCTCCTATCAGAACCAGGGTCAACACCCTACAATGAAACATACAGGGGCACTGTGTTGCTGGAGGTTTTGTCATCGTTTATTTGGTTTTGGGCAGTGTTAGCATCAACATCATAGCATAATCATGCACTAGTCCACATATCACAACAATGCATCCAAATCAATATAATTTCACACACATTATTCATACCATAATGTTTTCCAGTTAGTGGTCCTGATATCCACTTTCATCATCATTATCACTTGGCTATTTCATAGCCCATAACCTGTAGATTAGTCTGCAACACAAATTCATATATTTCTATGCATTATCATCATATAATTGCATACTTTCCTCACTTCAATTTGGTATCCCGTACCAATATATTAACATCAAAGTTTTCCAATTTGAATTAGATTTCACAATATCCCATAATTCATACTCTTTACACATTCACAAGATTATCATTTACCAAAATATATTTCATCGTATCCAACATCATTCTAATGGTATTTAAACATTCAACAATTTATCTTTCTCACAATATGTCTCATCATATACATCATCATCAATAGCGTTTAAACATTCATAAAATTTTCATTCACAAAATAGATCACATTACATGCATCATCATCAACAACACTTAAACATTCATTACTGCTCATAAGTTTAAAATTTAATTATATCACTTAATAGTTTCACTGTGACTAGGAAATAAAGTGTATAGGCCTCAGGTAATCCTGACCGTCTAAGTCAAAAGGTGGTGTTACCTACACCCCTCCTTCGAGAAACACGTTCTCGAGGTGGTCAAAATAGTGATGGATAGTCTCACCGTAGTGTCTCGACGTCCTCCCAAGTAGCAGATCCTGGAATATACTTGTCCCACTGGACCTTAACTTGGTCTACCAAACGGTTTCTGAGCTGTCGGACTCTATGGTCCAATATGCATAACGATTCGACTATGAGGGTTCCCACGTCCGATACCTGCAATTCTTTCCAATTTAGTTTATGTGATTCATCAACAACATAATGACGTAAAACAGATACATGAAATACATTATGAGTTTTATGCAAGTGGGGTGGTAGTACAAGACGATAGGCAACGGGTCCAATTTTCTCTTGGACCCTAAATGGCCCTATAAATCAAGGTGACAACTTTGTCCCCTTTCCGAACCGTATGGTTCTTTTATTAGGCATGATACGAATGAAAGCTTGGTCCCCCACTTCATAATTTCGGTCGGTTCTGTGTGCATCCGCATAACTTTTCTGTCCATCTTGTGCTTCCTTTAGTCTCTGCCTGATCTAAATCACCCGTTCCTCCATTTCCTTAATCAATTCTGGTCCAACTGTTACTCGGTCTTCTAGTCTATCCCAACTCAATGGTGTTCTGCATGGCCTTCCATACAAAGCTTCATATGGTGGCATTCCGATGCAACTATGATAACTGTTATTGTAGGCAAACTCTACCAAAGGTAGGTACTTCTCCCACTGGGTTTGATTATCCATTACATACATCCTAAGAATGTCTTCCATAACTTGATTTACTCTCTCTGTTTGCCCATCTGTTTCAGGATAATAAGCTGTGCTTAAGTTCAACTGAGTCCCCAATTCTGACTGTAAACTTGTCCAAAACCTAGATGTGAATCTGGAGTCCCTATCTGAAATGATCTTCTTAGGTATCCTGTGCAAACGGATAACCTCTCTTATGAACACTCGTGCCACATCAGTGACATCGTAAGTGTCTCTAACTGGAATGAAATGAGCACTCTTGGTTAACTTATCCACTATTACAAGAATGACATTATGTCGATGAGACGTGAGTGGTAACCCTACAACAAAATCCATTGAAATGAATTCCCATTTGGACATAGGAACATCATGTGGTTGTAGAAGGCCTGCCGGGTGATGGTGATCGACCTTCACTTGTTGACACTCTAGGCATCTGGAGACGAAATGGACTACATCGCTCTTCATTCCTACCCAAAAGAAGAGTTTCTTCATCTTTGTGTACATCTTATTCACACCCAGATGCGCACAATAAAGTGATCTATGGGCTTCCTTCAGTATGATGCTTCAAATATCCCCATTCTCCGGGATATACATCCTTCCTCGATATCTTAACAATCCGTCTGTTTCTAGATTATATCGTTCATACTTTGGGTCTAATTGCCTCCTGCTCTGGAGGTTTGAAATAACCTTTAAATACCAACTATCTCCTTGTAGTTGTGCCAACACATGTTCCCTCAGACTGACCTTTAAGGTTACCAAGGAGAAGATACGTGGTCTCCTACTCAAGGCATCTGCGACCACATTTTCCTTCCCCTTTATATATGAAATACCAAAATCATACTCACTCATAAACTCACTCCATCGCCTTTGCCTGGCATTCAGATCTCTTTGAGTGAAGAGATGTTTTAAGCTTTGATGGTCCGTTTTGAGTTCAAAATTTCGCCCCACAAGATAGTGCCTCCAAAGTTTCAGAGCTAGCATTACAACTGCCAACTCTAAATCATGAATCACATATAACTCTTCGTGCTTCTTCAATTTTCTTGATGCATAAGCTATCACTCCTCCATCCTTCATTAGCATGGCCCCCAACCCTTGTTTCGAGGCATCTGTGCAAACCATGAAGTCCTTTTCCATATCTGACACTCGTAGAATTGGCGCACTAGTTAGTAACCTCTTAAGCTCTATGAATGCACTATCACATTCTTTTGTCCATTTGTACCTGACCCCTTTGCATTGCAAGGTGGTGATGGGTTTCTCTATTTTTGAGAATCCTTCCACAAATCTCTGGTAATAACTCGCTATCCCCATGAATCTTCTCACCTCATGTGCATTTTTCGGCACTGGCCATTCCATAATGGCCTTTACCTTTTCTGGGTCCACCGAGATTCCTTTGCCTGAAATGATATGGCCTAAATAGTGGATCTCTTTCTGGAAGAAGGAACACTTCGACAGCTTTCCATACAATTTGTTCTTTCTAAGGCAAGATAACACTATTCGCAAGTGCTCTTCATGTTCTCCTTCATTCCTGGAATAGATGAGAATATCATCCAGAAAAACTTGTACAAATCGATCTAAGTACTTCTGAAATACGCCGTTCATGAGGCTCATGAACATTGCTGGGGAATTGGTCAATCTGAAAGGTACTACAACAAACTCGTAATGTCCAAACCGAGTTCGAAAGGCAGTTTTTGGGATATCACCTTCCTTAATCCTTAACTGATGATATCCAGATCGTAAATCGATCTTTGAGAATACCGCTGCTCCTTTCATCTGATCGAAGAGGTCATCTATTCGCGACATTGGGTACCTATTTTTCACTATAGCATGGTTCAATTCCCTGTAGTCTATACACATTCGTAAGGATCCGTCCTTCTTCTTTACAAAAATTACCGGTGCGCCCCAAGGTGAGACACTGGGCCTTACTAGCCCTAAGTCTAGTAACTCCTTCAACTGCATTTGCAATTCACAAAGTTCCGGCACTGTCATTCGATACAGAGTCTTGGATATTGGTTCTGCACCAGGTTTAAGCTCAATAGTAAAATCAATCTCCCTTTCAGGAGGTAACCCTGGTAACTTGTTCGGAAAAACATCTGGAAATTCTCACAATACCGGATACTGATCTAATGAGGGTACTTTCCTTTCACCTACTGCTTCCACTACATACAGTCGACACCCTTGCCTCAAGCACCGCTTGAACTTCATAGTTGATATAAAGCGCAAGGACACTTTTCTCTGCACACCCTAGATCTCTATTAGTCTTCCTTCATCATCAATACAAAGCACCCTTTTTGCGAAACAATCTACCAAAACTCGATGAGATGCTAACCAATCCATTCCAATGATTAGGTCATACACCCCAAGAGCAGTGACATATACCTTCAACCTGGTAGTGTACACTCCCAGGTCTACTATACAATTATCGACACTAGGTCCTACAACTTTTTTTCCCCCCGAAGCCATCTCGACTTGTTTAAAGTCATCATGCTCGTAGGCTACCAGCCCACTCTTTTCTAATGCAGATGGTGAAATGAAACTATCCGTCGCACCAGAATCAAACAAAATCTTAACATTAATATGATTTAGTGTACCTGATGACTCCACCACGGTGGATTGATGTTTGGCCTGGCGGTTATTAACCACCGTGTAAATTTGATGGTTGCCACTTGACCTCCCCATTGGTGCCTTTCCTTCTCTATGCACAAACCCTGATTGTAACTCTGGACAGTCTCGCTCGTAATGGGGTCCTTCGCATCTCCAACAGGAAATACGAGATTGAACCAGTGCACTGTTATGTGACTGATTCCTAAACGAGTTCCTTCCCCTGAAACCCCTACCCCTACTAGCTGTTCCTCGAGATGGTCATGGGCCTGTCTGTACCATTGGTGATGAACGAGATGCTGCACTAGTTGTCATTGAAATCCCTGCAGCTATTGTCCTTGGCATGAACTTGTTACCATAAGGTGGTGGCCTGGAGCCCCCTCCCCTTGGAAATGTCCTCGTGGCCTTTCCTATGAATCCAGGGCAATGTGGAAATGTCGATCTTGTACCTCCTATTAAGTTCATGTGTTCTTCTACATAACGTGCACTTTCTACTGCCTCTGATACTGAAGACGGTTTCCACATCCACACCATATCTCTTATCTTCAGGTTCAATCCATAAACAAAGCGCTCTGCCTGTCGCTGGTCACTGTCCATATACGAAACATACTTGACCAGTTCCATAAACCTGATCTCATATTCTTCCACAGTCTTGTTTTCTTGTACTAAGGCATGAAATGCCCCTACTTGTTGTTCCTCATAGTATGCTGGTAGATACTTCCTTCGGAACCTCTCCTCGAAAAGTTCCCAAGATACTGTGTCTGGGTTAGGTGTAGTTGTCTTTCCAAGTTGCTCCACCAGTTTAAGGCACTGTCTCTTAACTGGAAAATTGCGATCTTTGCCTTCGAGTTGGACGCATAGTCCCTTAAGGAAAAACACCTTGTCATGCCTTCCAACCATGCTTCCACGTGTTCACTGGCACAACCTCCAGCAAACTCTGGAAGTTTGATCTTCTACAATTCTCGCGTGATGTCTTCAGGTGGAAATTCTGCCCTTGAGTTCCTTGATGCTTCTGGATTACCCATTCAAGATGGTGGGGGTTCCACTTCAGTCCTTGCTAGTTGGCGCCCCTTTAAAGTCTCGTTAATGGCCTCCAATGAGCGCAATATGAGGGCTAGTTCGGGCGATGATGGTGGTGGTGCTGATCGTGTCGGTTGTGTTGATGGTGTGGGTGGCATCGACGGTGCTCGTGATGACACTCCCTTTCCTCGACCCCTTCGAGTCCTGGCCATCTTGTATGACTTAACCTGGATCATCCCAAAGTTATCCGGGTGAGTTCAAGGACGTTTCAAATTGGTGCTACTTAAACTTAGAAACAGGGTTAGGCGTAAGTTTTCTTTACTTGTCTGTAAACAGACATTACTCCATCAGGGTAATTGGCTAGGTTTGGGTTAGGATTAAGCGTCTAAGCTTGGTCAACATCAAGTTTTAAGGTAGATTAACCTTATACTTAAATAAATACTTAATTAATTTAAGTAATTCTTAACCCAATTAACCTTTCATTAATTTATACTAACTTGACCTTATTTATACTAAATTATTTAATTTATTTTATATTATTTATAATAATTTATAAAAATTAATTTAAACGTGCACACAGAATTTGGGCATGCATGGGTTCCACGTGCTCATCTGGGTTCCTTAATATCCCTCGTATCTAACCTTATCATTCTCCACCTGTCATCCTTTCGACTCTCTACGCGTCCTTCCTTTGTCTCACATTCTCATCCATTGGAACTTTCCACGCATCCTTTCTTGTCCACCACAGACTTGCCTTTGTTCTGCTCAGAGGTTTCCAAAATCTACCTTGCCATGGCGCACATCCTCACCGTCGTTCTGAGCACTTCACTAGCACTGATTAATGCTGTATATGCTCCAATTTGTTTTGCAGAAACAAAGTATATTGAGGTGGCCACTGACAAGATCTAGGACCTGGAGTCCAGTCTCTCTAAAATATTGGGAATCAACCCCTTGTATGTACACATTGCGTAGCTCACCCTCAACTATGGTAAGAGGTACGATTCAGTCCGCTAGTTGTGCACAGTTTCAGTACCTTCATCAAGAACGCGGGGTTATTCGAATTAAGAAATTGCACCAACCATCCTTACACTATGGTAAGGAATGGTAATATTCTATATATATATATTTTTTGCAAAAATGGAAATGATTTGCTTGTAATTCCAGCCCTGTACGGGTTTCGACCTTTTGCTTTCAATCTATTTCACTTGTATTTATAAATTTATTCGTCAATGTATACCTGGTGTTATATGGGTAAATATATCTAGTTTTAAGGGTATATAGGTTTGTTCACATTCCACTCATCTGAGCTGAAGTGGCCCTTTAGATCCCCCCGGGATTCACTGTTGAATGTCCCAATCCACAGGCCTTATCTTCTCTCGTCATGGCCTCTGCACCTACCGTGACATATCCCCGACTCTATATCGGGATTTTAGACTTTTGCTGTCGCGAAATCTTTACCTCTCCAAACCCCGATTCATGATGGGCTCAGTCTCTATGAGCTAGCCCCTTACTGACTATACCTTGGTCCATACAACCACACTCACAATCCCGAAACCCTCTTATCGGGATTTGTGCTCAACTTTCCCGATGGGCCCTTTTCTTTGTTAGCCCCTTTTACTATGAGCTTGGTCCATATGACCTGCTTCCATGACCGTGGCCTTGCATCACCCTATCGGGATTTGGGGTTTCAAAGTTTTTGATGTCAACGTGCACACGTCCTTAGGATTCCTGATCCCCCGATCCTTGATGAGCTCCTAGTGCATTAGCCCTTTTAAGCTATGCTCGTGATCCACACGACCTCGTCTTGTGACCACAGTCTCATCGCTTATCGGGATTTCGGACTTCACAAAACTGAAAGGTGTAGGAATTACGTCCTTAGGATCCCCGATCCTTCGATCTTCGATGCCACCTATCGCTAACTCCCGGCAAGGTTGGACCTTTCGACACTTGTCCTCACTTAAACGCTATGGTTGTGGGACCCATCCGTTTCGGGATTTCACGACTTCTCCAGTCGTGATTCCTTAGTATGCAGGAAACCCAAAATGACGAACCCCAATCCCTTGGGATCCCCTGACACACATCCTTGTAATGAATGACTCAGATCTCATCAAGAAATCGCAGATCACGATTTCCTGTTGCACAATTTCTTTACCCTTGAAAACTCCTATATCCCGATTCCCGAGTTGGGTGACAACTGGCCTCCACTTCGCCTCTATCCTCCTCCTCTGTTGTGATGACAGCTGCCCCCCACTCATCGGGGTTTCGCGGATCACGAATTCAAAGTTCTTAAACATCATGTCCCTAGGATTCCCGATTTCCCGATGGGCCAAACGCCAATGGTTTCCGATGGTTGCCACCTGTCCCACAAATGGACGGCTGTGATTGTGTCGGGAAATCGCGTATCGCGATTCCATTGTGCAAGAGTTTCATGACTCCAGAAACTCTGATATGTCGAACCTTGACTCTTTGTGATCTCTCGCCACGCGTCCTCGCCGATGGACGGTTCAAAACTCCCATCGGGATATCGCGGATCGTGAATTCTCAATGCATAAACTGCTTGTCACCGGAATCCCTGATTCTTCGATGAACAAAACTCCGACGGCACCCTATCCTTTGCCACCTGTCCTTGCAGATGGACGGTTCGGATTTACACTCGGGGTTTCAGGACTTACGATGTCCTGAATTCCTTGTCCTCAGGAACTCTGATTTCCCGATCTACGACTTTCGTCCGATCCCTGACACCTGTCCCATGTGAACGGACGACTCAGATCTTGTCGGGATTTTCAACCGATATTTCCCGATCTCTTGTCCATGGGAATGCCTATTTCCCGATGCACCAATGCCAATGGTGCTGATCATCGCCACGTGTCCTTACCCAATGGACGGTCCAGATCCCCATCGGGATATTGCGACGATTGGTGTCTCAATGCACATGACCTCGAGAACTCCGATTTCCAGATGGCCAATATCCGACTACTAAACGTTGTACAACTTCCACAGATCTGACGGTTGTCGGGGCCATGATCTAGGATTGGACATCTCATATCATTTCTCCTACACACTCCCCCTCCAGAGGCTAAACTCCATGCATGTCCTCCCGATCCTACGGCTGACGGGTTTTCTATGTGAGATCCGACGACTGTTAGTCTCCTTTTCTGTGGGCTCCTCCTCTGCACATTAGGACTTAAACCATGCGCAACTTCTGGTGATCTAACGGCTGACGAGATTCCTATGTGAGATCTGATGGATCAGATCCATTCTCCCACGTAATAGCCTGTTCCCTTGCCATGGTTTAACATTTATATTGGTCTATTGTTCAAGAGATTTTTCATTATTTAAAATTCACCAAGGTTAATACAGGCAACTAGTTTACACTGTTCCCGCGCAATACAAGTCTTCTAAATTTTTCTTTGTCCGACTGCGCATTGGCAGTTCCTCATTTAGGTAAGTTTGGAATGAAGTAGGCCTTCTCAAGGTCCTGCAAATGTCCTTTTTCATTTTATTTGGTACATTTCGTGTAGTTATTGATTCTTACCAACTTCAAGCCTTAGACAGAAGTTTCCCTCAACATTTTTATCGATTTCGGGTGTCTATTCTACTCGAAACTTCATTGACAAGAATTGCTCAAATAAAATTAAGTTATCAGTTCTCATTTCATGCTTAATAGCTTTATAGGGCTGCTTTAATGGTAGCCATTTTGTGAGAAGTGATCCTTCAAGCTATCTGGTTCACTGCTGCTAATTTAAAGGGTGTTCCATTGAATGTTCAGACTAAAACTGTAGTGACCATACATGATCCAGTGACAGGGTATTACCTAAAGTTGTTTCTTGTGATATATGAGATTATTTGCTTGGATAACTTAGGGGTACTACCTGAGTATATTTTCGGATACTGTATTAGTCATATCAGGTCAAACTGAACGCGTTTCTCTTACAGGTTAAGCGTGGTTGGAGTTAACACTCCGGGTTTCGACCCTTAGGCCCCAGATTTCAAACTAAGACGCTCCGATACCATATGTAATGCTCGTATAAGTCTAAACACCATTAAGTTTACTAAACATTTTAAGAAAGTAAACTAAAACAAAACTTCATAACATGATATTGACTTTTATAACAACAACTTCAGTAACTTGGATTTATCAATAAATACTAAATTATTTATAGTATGAAATAATTACACAACTTAACAAGTACCTGGATCTGATGCTAATTTCTGTTGCCTCTTTTCTTTGCTGCTTCCTTTCTGCTCCCTGCTACATAGATCAACCCTGCCATAAACAGGAAAATATCTACCCAAAACTACTGTCCTCCCTGCCCACTAGGAAAACTACCTAGCTCTAGGATATCTATGGATATCCTGGCCCTCCGTGCCCAAAACCTCCAGCAACTCAGTGCCTCCCCTGATCAAAAGTAAAAGTCCAGAACACTCTGTTCCTTCCTCACAGCAAGCCAACAACCCACAAAATAACACAGGCTCACAACCAATACAACAGTCCACAACATCCATTTCGTCCCCTCCCGTCCAATGGTGCACACATCCCCCTCTTCCCATCCCTTATTCCTCCCTGCTGACTCACGCAGTTACTCCTTCCACCACCCTCCGTCCTCCATCCTTCGTCATGAGTTAATGTTTTATCTTCTTGGGATCCATGGCTATCCCTCTCTGCATACACCACCATTTTTATATCATTTTTCATTGATCTTTTAATTTTATTTCACAAGTCATTAAATGTGATCTGTAGTTTGAATTATTACTCAGTTAACCATAATTAATTTCTTTGATTAAATCTTACTTAATAATCTTTAAGCATGTATCCAATTAGGGTCGTTACAAGCAAAGACAGAAAGAACTCAGCAATCGAGAGGAAATTGGAAAAAGACAACAAGAGGAAAGCGTGGACTCTGTTAGATAAGAGAGCCAATTATATATTGCAGAAGACAATAAGGATGCATATGGAAGCATGGACTCTGTTAGATGAAGGGAGATGATTATATGCACTCATACATGAAGCAAGGATTAGGAGGGAGATAATCCTATGATCCATTGAAGATGATGAAGTATATATCCATGATAGCAACCATGAAAGACAATACGTATTCTTCAAAGAGAAGCCTTAAAGTATCCTTGGTTGTCCATCCACATCCATGATCCTATGATGGAATATTTAGGGAATGGAATCTATAAGAAACTCCATGGACCTGAGAACTAAAGAAACACATGAAGATTCCAAGAAAGAAAGAGAAGCCAAAACAACCAGACATTGTATCAAGAATCACAAGATTGTCAGCCTGATATAAACTCAATAAAAGCAATCAAGCAAAGGAACTAGAAGTCGTGATGAAGAACAATGTATAGAAGACTTATGAAGGAAAGAATTGTGAGATCTAGAACTAGAGGGTCTCCCAGATGGAGGTAGAAGAATATGATGATTAATCGTTCCAGTAAACTAGACTTATCTCTACATGAGTCATTATATCATCCGCAACATCCATGAGTTGGAGTTCTACATCAGATGAATGCAAAGAATGTTCTCCAGAGAAATTGAATAAAGAGCGTATGAAGAGCAATCTCAATACTTTGAGGCATACTAGAAAGAGACCCTTGTATGCATATAGAAGAAGATAACTTGGTGGAGAACCTCCAGTGCACAGTAGAAGCATGGTGAAGATTTCCTATAACATCAAGATGATTACTTAGAAGCTCAGATCTCATGATGACAAAAGAAGTGCCACATGGATATGTTCTAGTTCTTCCAACAATGATATACTCTATTGTTCAAAGCTATATGAAGCCTTCACAGTGTTCCAGACTAAAGTACATTTGAAATCAAGCATTACATTATCCATGATGAAGTCTAGAAAGGAGAAAGTGGTTCTCCAATACATATCTCCACAAATGAGCAGATAAGCAAACATTTTGGTAAAGATTCTATCCAAGATGAAAGAGTTTACATACTCAAGCTGGAGCTCGTGGAAACAACTTCCATATTGAAAAAGGAAGAGATGACTCCCAGGTTGGGAGGGAGCACTGAAAATATTATCGAGGACATTCATTTTCAAGATTGAAAAATAGTCCATCTTGGACAGATTCTTTCCTGTTCGGAAAGTGAATTGAGATTTCCGACGGACAATGATTTCCCATTGTACAACTTCCTTATTGAAAAAGGAAGAGATGATTCCCAGGTTGGGAGGGAGCACTAAAAATATTATTGACATTCATTTTCAAGATTGAAAAATAGTCCATCTTAGACAGATGCTTTCATGTTGGGAAAGTGGATTGAGATTTCTAACAGACAATGATTTCCCATTGTGGTTAACATGGGAAATGGTCTAGATTGTTGATGTATCATAGATAATGACTTTCCATTGTGGTTAACACGGGGAGTGGTCTAGGGCAGTCTCTCTTCTTGAGGGTTACTCAAGAAGACTAGCTCGCCTCGTCGGACAACGATTTCTCATTGTGGTTAACATGAGGAATGGGGAATGGTCCATTTTGGAGGTTGATGCAGGACAGTCTTTTCCTCTTGTGGTTAACGAAGGAAATGGTCCGGACAATCATTTCTTAGGGTTTATACATTCTCTCCAGGGTGCACTTTGATTAGTGTAGGAGGAATGGTCGAGGTTCAACAATCAGGGACAGACATTCCTTAGGATTTATACATTCTCTTCAGGGTGCACTTTGATTAAGTGTAGGAAGAATGGCCCGGGGTGGGGAATGGTCTAGGTTCAGAAGACATGACAGTTAGTCTTCCTTGCTTGAGAAGAATAGTCCATATATCTCATTGTTCTACTTTGAGGGAAAATATTCTTTCATATCTCACAGATGTGCGTGAAATATTGGCCCAGATGATTCAATTTATATCATAACATTGTTTCTATGCAGGTTTCTATCAGATGATTGTTATGAAGACAGTAGATGTATATTACTGTGGTGGATATGTTCCACTGTTCGTGACTATACGTTTTTGATCAAGTACTTGTGTGTTACTTGGTGTGGTAGTGTACCACTAGATTTTAGTTATGTACTACTATGGATAGACACAATTGTGTTCTATTTTGTTCAGATTGCCTTGAAGACTATCAACAGTTTATTGGAAATAATTATCATCCGGATGAATGATGAACATAGATTTTCTAGACATAAAATAGCTCAGAACATTTACTATTATAGATTAGAAGAATGGCTCTGCATCATGTCTGATTACTCAGATAGAGTATGGTTTCAAGAGATGATGCAGCTGATGACACTGATGATGATGATGGTTCTCATGATCTAGTCATTATCTAGTCTATACAACTATGTTGATGCTACCAGGTGAATGGTATGTTTTTGTGCTCAAGACCATTACCTGTAATACCTCCCTAGCTAGGAGGGAGT
>CBVK0100360695.1:0-12112 GCA_900067695.1 Picea abies | reverse complement strand
AATTTCTATTAAAGAATGAAATATGCAGAGACTGTAAAAGAAAATACAGAGTGAAATGAACTCGTTAGAATGGTTGCAACTTATCTCTAAGAAGATATGTGATGGCTATGCACATTCACAATAATATCATTACAATGAGGCCAAAAATTACTCTTAACATAAAGCATCAATGAGAAAATCCTAAACATCCAAAAGCCTAACCCCAGAAGATGAAACGCCAAAAGATTTGTGGGCCTTGATGTGGTTAGTTTATACGCCAACTTCTTGGGGGATTTACTTTTTCTTATGATCTCCATTTATGGTGAATGATAGCTCATTAGAAAGAACTATCCAAGGATTACAACTTTTGGTTGGGACCAGGGTATGTTGTTGACAACTCCTATCCCCCCAAATGTTTAAAAAAGCGTTGTTTAGGGCCCCAAAACGGCTCTGAAAGTTCAGGACCTGAAAAAAAACGTAGAAAAATACCAAGATGGAAAATGATGTTGTGATCCAATGGAATAGGTGGGTGGCCACCGACATCCACCTGGATCACCCTTCCTTGTGACATGTCATGTGGACCAAAACTTTCCTTCTATGCGACATATTGCATTGCTCCTAAGTTTCTATCATTGTGATAACTTTTGTATTTTCACAACGACTTTTAATTCTAATCTCCATTTTGGATGTGCCTTATACCGTTGGAAAGGTCTTGTAGAGATCTACCACTTTGTTGTTATACATGTTTGATGATTTGGCATTGTTTGTTTCAGATTTGTGAAATAAATATATACTATGATTAACGTCATAACCTATGAAAGGAGATTGAACTTAGGGAAGTAAACTCGAATACTTTGCTTCAATATCAATGGATTTTCTTGTGTTCAATGCATTTTTATGAAACAAGATTTCAAGTCCTAACTTATACATATCTTGTGATGATGAGATCCAGGTATCAATGTTGAAAATTGAGATTGAAGATATAAAAATTCAAAATTGCCAAAATATAAGCATATATCACATGCCATTCATAGCCACAAATTAAATTTGCAACACAATTTTCCAATCAGATATGATAATAAAAAATTGTAAACATAGATTGCCCACATTTAAGGAACAACAACTCATAGATTGTCCGTAATCAAGGAACAACAACTTGTATTGAATCCAAAGATAATTATGTGATTACAAAACACAATTTAGTGCAAGGAAGCTAAGTTGGAAATGGCTATCTACTTTCAATGAGCATTGTTGACTCTCCTCAAAAATTTCCTGGTGTCTATATTTTGTTTCTTTTCAACTATATTTGATGTTGAATCAATGGAATTGCTTATGAAAAATGACTTGAATCTGCCTTGTTTATTAACTGGAGCTGGTGGTGTAGATTTTACAGGTGGCCTTTCCTATACTTATTTCTGGCTATATAAGCAATCAACACCCCACACCTATGCTTGTATTAATTGCAAGCATAACGAGCACTCATTGACACTCTATATTATGACATATCATCATGGAAGAATGATGGCTCAAGAAGAGATCCCTCTTTTTACCATAACTAATTTAATACTTCAACAACTCGGAAATGTCATGGAAATTGTGGTAAATAAAATCCAAACATTTCCATCTCACATCTACCAAAGGCATACTGAAACCACTTTTCGATTTATGATGGCCAATTCACCTCGAATCCTTTCCCAAAAATATTACATTAGATTTCTTGGTCAAAATTTAGTTGGTGCTTCCCCTACTTCTTCTAACTCTTCCATAGCATGTGATCCTATACTATTGCATGGAGGCGGTCTATTTGGATAAAGACTCCACTATAACTACTTTTCCTATCCACCATAGTGAAACAATTGAAATAGGTACTACTGCTATGAATACAAAAGCACAAACACATGATGACAACACTAGAAACACACACCTTGGAGGGAGAAAGAACACGTCTTACAAACATTGGATCAGGGTCATAGTGAAAGGCTTTGCTAATTTCCCTTCATTGGTCTCAATCTTTTCATAGACATAACTAAACTCCGCCTTCACCTTTTCCAGGGGTAACCTAAACATCTGGTGGTTCAAGTAAGTTGTTGATTCAAATAAGATGCTCACATGAAGAAACAAATACTACACGGTTGTCCTACGTACACTGCTAGGTGCCCTAGTGCCTTCAACTTCCATATGTGACCAATGGTTCACTATTTGCCATTCATAATTTATGGCAGTTGTAGTCAATGATGAAATTTGAAGGGTTGGTTCTAATTTCAATGAGAAGGGTATATACTCATGCAACCCTTCCAGGATGAAAAGTTTCCAAAAAATTACATTTAAGTTGAAAACAATAAATTAAGCTTACACTTTATAAAAAAATGGGTTAAATAAAATGTTACATTCCAATCAAATTTATCTCTAGTAAAGAAATCGATAAAAACTAGAGCATTGTCTAATTGGAAAATATAGCTTGTTTTTTAAAGAAGCAGTTGATTTTCATACAAATCAAGATAATATTATCCTGGGTATAATGGCTTGTGCAACTTGATGGGAATACAATGGCCCAGACATTTCGAGTATGGATATGAATTCCATATTGAAGCGATTGAATGTTTTAGGCATGTCAAGAGGGGATGTCATCGTGAGCAAAGACTAGATCACTATATATGCCAGTGGGTGACAAAAAATAGATTGAAATAATAATTTAATAAATATAAAATATGGTAAAAGATTTAAACAACCAAGGATTTTTCTACTTAAATCAGATTTTGCAGGGGCGATGGTTAAGTCATCTAGAGGTAGATCTTAGTCCAGATCATGCTTATATTTGGACTTCCTATATCAACTCTTTACACTCTTCCTCAGTCACTTATATTTGGACTTCCTATATCAACTCTTTACACTCTTCCTCAGTCAAAATATCAGATCTAGAGGATGAAATTATATGGTCTCCAAATCCAAACAGGAATTACAACCCCAAGCTTGGCTACTCAACACTTATTCAACATCTGGAGCCTCACATCCCTCGTTGGTGGGGAGAAAAGCTATGTAAAGTAAATAGTCCGACAAAATCAAAATTATCTATGTGGCTTCTTCTTCACAACAAATTCCCCACTTGGGACTGACTGCAAAAGCACAATTTTAATCGTCCAAACATATGTTGTCTCTGCAAATCAGATTCAGAGACAAACCTCCACATAATTCTGGATTTTCCCTTCTCAAAATCAGTTTGGGATGAAATCGGATCAACAAAAAATTGTGTTTTCTTATGGGAAGGAGACTCCATTGAAGCAACCCTAAAAAATTGGTATGACAATCCCACCACAAAATCTATCAGATCCCTCCCCTTCCTAGTTGTATGTGGCATATGGCATGCCAGAAACCACTCCATCTTTGAAGACACCCCCCCTTCCCCCTCCCATTGTGCCCTCAGTTCCCTAGCCCAATGCCCCTTAATCCAAATCCAAACATCCTCTCCCTCAGATTTCTTCGATGGTGCAGCACAAGGGCATCCCCTAGAGGAGGAGCCAACAAAATCCTTCACCTTTCCGATTCAGACTCTCTCTCCTTCTTCGTAGGCATAGGTTCAACCACAAACAACTACAATGAACTTCTCGCCCTAAAACTCCTTTTTACTCTAGGCAAAGAAAACAACATTGAAAGTCTGAATATCTACGGGGACTCTCTCCTCATCATAAATTGGATGAAGGGAGCCTACACTTCTCAAAATAATCTGTTGGACCCTTTGCTTCAAGATGTTAAAAGAAATGCTTGTTATTTTACTCAAATCTCCTTCGCTCATGTGTATAGGCATCAAAACACATCTTTCGACCAATTATTGAAAGTTGGTCTGGAATTGGAAAGAGGATCGTGGAAAATCAGCAAAAAAAACTAGGATCAGTCCACATAATACTTTCATGCCCCATGGGACCAACTTTAAATAGGATGCTCTCTTTCGACATGATTTTTTTTTTTTTTGGCTACTCAAAGAAATTATCAAATCACTTGTGTCTTTAGATGAACATGGACTGTTATCTCCTTTTTGAAATTTTGCATAAGTTGATTTCGGCTATAAGCTATTTTTCCCCTTTTGGGATGCGTAGTAGATCACTTACTTGTTTCTCCTCCTTGGGGATTTAAGGGATGAAACCCATCAAAATGCCACATGCATATACAATTGTCATTTTGTTATCTATAATTATAAAATTATCGGCTTTTTTCCTTGGAAAAAAAAGAGCATATGGTAAAAACAATAAAGATATCATTACAAACAATTTACAATTAATTTATTAAAAGTAAATATTTTATACAATAGGATTTAAATTCAGGTAAGAAGAGTAACAATTTTTACTCACTACTTAAATTACATCTAATTAACCTAATTAACCAGACAAAAAATATATGATACAATATAAACCATATAACACAACTACTTAAATTACACCTAATTAACTAGATAAAAAAAAAGATGCAACATAAACCATATAAATAACACTGATAAATTAATCATTCATAAATTTCCTCGTAATGAGATTGCAATGCAAGCCATTATCATATATTTAAATCTTAAAAGCATGAAATTTATGGCAAATTAAAGCATGAATTTTATGGCAAATTTCCATATCTTCATTGAATAAAAAGGATTCCTACATCAAACTACTGGCCTATAAATTTTAATTCCCAACAAATTTTAAATAAAGGCTTAGATATTACTCATTGGCAATATGGTCAACTTAAGTGATATGACCTTCTCACAAAAACAATTCATGGAAAGAAGCATCAAAACGTTTACCTTTGGTGAAAGATGTTGACTTGTTCAGAGGAAGTACTTGTAGCAACAATAACTTTCTCTCATGTAGGTGATGAAGAATTCTTTGAGCATTTCTTAGTAATCACCTTGGATGTAGATAGGTTGTCAAAATATTAACTTGAATCTGACCCTAAATCTATTCACCTCCTTAGCAGTTACGTTTGTGCCTCCAAGCATTTCAATAGGTCACATTTGTTTGACTTGTAGTGTACAAGCAACAATGGACAAAGGATCTGGGATTGATCGAACATGCCTAAGATGGGTAGGGAGTGGATGAAATAAGGTGGGCTCAAGCAAATGAATTCAAGAAGGTAGACATGAAGCATAGAAGAAAACCTTGCCTTATCGCAAACATGTGGACAGACCCTAGACGATCCTTATTGGGTGAGAGCCAACAAGAGAGTGTAGGATGAAGGTTGTTTACAATAAGAGAGACAAAATAGATTGGGTAGTCTATGAGAATGTAGTTGAGATGGGTCGAATAGTGAAGATAGCAGAGATGGTTGTAGACAAAGGAATTGTAGTAGCGTACAAGGGAGGGTGAGGGTTAATGTTTAAGAAATAGAGAACCCAAATCTAGTTGAAAGCTCCGAAGCTTTGATATGAAATCTAAATACAGATCTTTGATTTCATATACGCTCTAATAAAAAACTTGAATACTTGATATCTCTAAATTTGTGTTCATTCCCACTTTTTACAGTGAGAATGTTGAACCTCCTACACCAGAAAATGTAAGAAAAATCCTCATCATATAATGCAAGGAAAATCCTGAGCATATCCTTAGTGCAGCGAATGTGACCAACCATAATAATAATGCAAAACAATGACGTATGAACAAGTTAATTCTCATATCTATTACATCAATATTACATTTAATAAATAAATAGTATCCTCAACATTTTGTGGGAACTCTAAAGAAAACATAATTGATGAGATGATAATTTTGCTTCCCATCTAATTTAATAGATAGCAATGAGAGAAATACATTTCTCTCATTTATGAGGGTGGAGGTGGATGGAGCATAAATGAGAGAAATGTCCACTATGTGCATTGAAACCTCATGGATAGATGTGATAGATTTGAAGGAAGCAACCTGGTGATAAATTCTCATCAAATTGTTATTGAGGCTCAACTAATTAAATGCCATTAAGTGCAAATATGTGAGATGGATCATGTCATGATTGACAGTGGACACGAACCCAAATTACCACAAACTCATGACACAACTGATAGTGGAAACGAACCCAAATTACCACGAACTCACAAAATGATTACAATAGGATTGACATGATGGGGATTTTAAAAGATTACCCTTCATACAAAATTTCGAAGTTGGCTTTGCATTTTCCCAAACACTTGGCAAAAAAAATATATCCATTTTTTTATGGGTAAATATTTAATGACAATTATAGGATGTGTTGGAAGGGTGTTGACGGGTTGTGAGAGACTCAATTTTGATCCATGATTGTAGTGTTTCTTGTTATATTAGTGTGTTAATTGGGTACAGATGGGACACTAACATCGAGCCAATGTACATCTCATCAATTACGTCTATAATCTACTCATTAAATTTATGAGAGTTAAATATTTGTGAAATATTATTTTTATATTTTGAGGTTTTTTTTTTTTCTTCATTCAGCTAACTTCATACATGCACATTTCAATTATACACTTTTTATAATTTTCCATTAATTTGTAAATCTAGATACCTTAGGATTTTTAATTATGGATTTTTTTTGGTAAAAAATGGACTCCAAATAAAAAACATTACTATTAAAATCAACTTTTAAAGGATCAATATGATTTAAGATGATGGTGTCAACCATAAAGGTAAATATTTTAAGAGGAAAAGAAAGAAAACTATTTTTTAAATTTTATTTTCCACTTATGTGTAGAAACTTCTTGGATGCAGAATTAAATTCCACATGCAATGAGTATGCACTCTGCATACTTTTCATAGTCCCACAATGAGATAAACTGGAAAAACCTAAAAAACTGTGTTTGTTTTCAAGAAACACGTTTTTTCATGTATTTCCAGTTTATCTCATTGTGGGTCTATCAAAAGTATTTAGAGTGGGTACTGGTTGGATGTGCATCCAATGAGTACCTACACTTGAATTTTGAGTAAACATATAAGGAGATAAGTCGAAAATAATATTAAAAAAGTAGTTTTCTTTCTTTCCATTTGAATTCATAATTCATATTTTATTGTTTTAACTATTATTTTATTATTTTCCTTAGGAGGACCATTTTAAACCTCAAATTTCCCCTAATAAGTGCTCGATAGAACCAGAGACTACACGTATCCATATCATTGCATCAAATCCTTTTTACCAGAAACTACATGTATCCATATCTTTGCATCAAATCCTTTTTACTAGACACTATAGGTATCTATATCTTTACATCAAATCCTTTTTATTTCATACAAGCTTGAAGAATCCAAATTATGCAACCATATTCATTTCCTCCACTTACAGGGTGTGTTGTATTAAATGGAGTTCTATCATGCATAGATGTTAAAGGTCCCACCTCTCCCTATCTTCAATTTTCATCTTGCTTTATTCATTTAGATCAGTCTATAGAGATACACCAATTGTTTAACCACGTTCATTTGGTCTACATCAGGTTGCATATCTCATTGTATGAAGTATGATCAAGAATCCAAGAAGTACTATTGCACATTGTGGAGGTTATGTGGTTGGGAAGGAACAATGGGTCAATGTAGGAACAAATTGTCTTTCTTCTCGATTTATAGTTGTGGACTCAGGAGCAACCTCCAATAATGTAATCCATATACTCTTTGAGGGATTATATTTATCTAGAACTAGGGGAGTCTTCTTGCCTCTTATTCTGTAGATTTGTCCAAATATGTTCTCATGTTGGATCCTACATCAAGCATGTAACTAGTTCAATCCCTAAATACACATCAAAGGTGGGATCATTTATTTCAGAAATTAGTTTCTCAAAATATAGTTAAGCACTTCTATGTAAGACTGGGCAGGGACTAGCTATACGCAACTGATATTGTTCAATGAGTAGTAAGCTCAAGATATTTTTTCATCAGAATATGTGATTTAATTGCATTTGATATGGAGAGATTTGCCAAGGATGGAGACAAGCATAGCCTCAAGGAGACAAAGCTCGAGATGAGATTACTAGGTGTGTGTGAGTTCAACATAGATCTCAAGCATATTAGGAATGAAAAATGAGAATTTTTCTGAAGTCATGAATTCCACAAGAACACTAAATTTCAATGATAACAAAAACATCAAATTTTTCTTTTATAAAACAACCTACATCCACTATACATAATCACCTAAAACATGTACAAAAATAACTCTCATACAAAGTGCAAGCTCAAACCTCAAGATATTAATATACCATTTTATTTGTTTATTATTATGTATTATGCTATTTGTAACCAGTAAAATAAAAAATTATCTTATACAAAGTGCAAGGTAGAATCTCAATCTCAATATTATTATTATATATTATGTTATTGGTTTATTATTATATAAACAATCTCAATATTATTATTATATATTATGTTATTTGTTTATTATTATATACTCTTATGTATTTATTTCACAATATAGAAAAAGTATTTAAAAATAATATTATTATATATTATGTTATTTGTTTATTATTATATACTCTTATGTATTTATTTCACAATATAGAAAAAGTATTTAAAAATAATTTTAAAAAGTGCAATGTAATAAACTTTATAAAAATTCAAGCGAAAGGAATATTAGAAAATAATAGGAAAAAACGTGGAAAACATGTCCTATAACTTCTAATAATTTAATAGTACTATGAAGACTTTATTTATAAATCAAATAATGATAGAAAATACAAAGCCTAAGGACAAATTTCAAGCCCACTAAATTTTCAACTAGGTGAACCTTCTACTAAATTTCTATTAGTATTTGAATTCAGTGCCAAGCTCATCGATTGAAATTTATTCTATTATCATCGATTGAAATTTATTCTATTAGTAATTTAATAAATCTATATTAAATTCCCCATAATATATCTATGATGTTTCTCGTTGTTGGGACAAAAATTCTTAAACTAGTATTGTAAGACCTCTATAGCTGGCATGAGCGCGCATGCTCCTCCACCAAAGCCTTAAATGAATGAGCTAGGCGAGAGAGTTTTTGATTTGGTTGACGAAAGTGAAGAAAATATTATATAGTGAAGTTGGGTTCCTTAGGTGCATTGTCGTGCCAAGGACGACTTCACCAAGGAGACTTGCAAACGAAGGTTAAGATGGTGACTTGACCAAGTGAGTTAGGTGGGCACTCCATGAATTTCATGGGTGCCCCACTGAAAGTTGGAATGGTTGGATATGAAGGACACTCCAGCAATGAGAGCACCTAGTTAACCAAACAAAGAATGAAGGTTGCAGCAGCTCGGAAGCCTTGGGCACACGTCGTGCCAAGGGGAGTTGACCAAACGATGAAGGAAATGATGAATGGGTGCTAAGATGACTTGGGCACCCAAAAATGAAAAACGATGGGTCGACTAAGGAAGAGTGCACCCAGACAAAGGGAGTGTTCCCTTTGACAAGTCGGCTTAGAAAAAAAAAGTGGGAAAAATGACTAAGGGGCATGTCGGTTGGAAAGGGTGCGTTGGTTGGAAAAGACCTGTTGGATGGAAGAGACACACCACTTGGGGAAGTTGGGCGCCTATAATAACCAAGTGAAGGATTCATTTGGGAGGTAGAAACAAAAGTGACATCTTCTTTCATAATCACAGATTGAGGAGTCTGAGGCAGTGACCAAGGAAGGAGGGCGAGCTCCCCCCAAGGAGCCAAATAGACCCTGGAGGGTAACTTGAGCTGCCTTGGGGAGGAAGAACCGAAGAGCAGGTTTGGGCAAGTCTTTCTCAAAGGAAGTTGATGGATGAAAAAAACTATGAAGAAGGAAGAGGGTCGCAGGTGGAAGTTGATGGATGAAAAAAACTATGAAGAAGGAAGAGGGTCGCAGGTTGCACCATTTCTAAGACAAGAGAAGTAGGCTTTTCAAGAGATGAAGCATGAAGCAATTTCATTCAGGTCGAGGAACCAAAGAAAAGGAGCATGGGTTGGCTCGACGAAGAGTCTTGGTGTTTTTGTGACATGTTTCTTGGTGTAATTTGAGAAAAATCTCCCCTTTGTAAATTTTCTTTGTGTGGCAGGAGTTGAGATCAAAACATTGCTATTTTGTATAAATACTTAGGTGTTAGGCTAGTTTGGCCGCCTACTTGCACATTTCATCTTGTTACTGTATGAATGTTCTTTTCTTGTAATTTTGGCTAAGTATAAGAAACACACACAACGAATAAGTAATAAACAAAATGATGAAGGTAGGCATAGTCTGAGTCAAGTAACTTGGAGTGGCCTCGCTGCCAAGCAAAAGGCTACGGTGCCACATGGTGATTGGAAATGTTGGGTGTTTTCCACCACCCAAATGGATGTTCGCTAGGCCTGTGACAATTGGTTTCAGAGTGCACATCAAAGCTTGGTTTGATGGATTATTTGGTCACCGTTGTGACTTGAGATAGTGAAACAAAGTTTGGGTTGTAGTGTAATCAACTAAGCATGTTTTCCACCGTACCAACTTCGTGTCCTGCACTACCAAAGAATAGTTGAGTTAGATGGGTTGCAGATGATGATCACAACCTTCAGACGAGATGAATTGTTTCAAAGTCATGCAAGTTGGTTAACAATGGGTGACTTAAAAATTGGTGGTTTTATGCATGGTGTCTTGGTGTGGAAGCATTTTAGTGTGCAAAGATAGTAGATGGAGAAAATGGGTTCGGTTGAAGGCATGAGGTGACTCAATGGAGTTTTTCATATCACTGAGTTGGGTTGAAGGCCTGATGTGAACAACATGGATGCACATTACAGAGACAATTCGATGTTGGGATTCGCTACACACAAACGTTGAGACCCATGGTTGCAAACTTTCGGTTGCAACAGTAGACATATGTGACAAAGTGTGTCGTGAATCTTGGCACCTTGGTGACGAAGTAAAACTGAGGTTTTGGACATCAAATTGGTGGGAGTGTGTAGCTGGGAACATCATAAGTCTTTGAATTAGCCGAAAAATTGAACTTGCCTTGGGCCACAACAAGGAGGTTCATTTGCGAAATCAGACTTGGTGGTTAGGACAAGTTGTAGAATTATGACGATATGAAGAATTGAGCCATGAGGTTGCCAAAGATGTCATGAACAAGTATGATCGCTTCGAGTTCTTGGCAGATCTAGTTTGTTTCGTTGGATCCATTGAAGGGTGAATGGGGAGACTTAGCTAAGGACAAGGGAAACCTGTTCCAATCACAGACTTGGTGAGTGTAAAGTGTTGTAACCTTCGTTGGAGTCATAAACAGTTAAGAGCGCCCTAAGGGAGGTAGATGCAAACGAGGGCTTGGAACAACATGCTTGGGAAAGTCCAAGAAGTGGAATTAGACAGACTTGGTGACAGAGATAGGGACGATTTGTATTGTTGTCTAAATCTCTTGTGAAGTGCGTTGTTGTGACGAAGACATTGAGACATGCATTTTGTTTGAGAGAAGGTTGGATGAGGAACTTTGATGCATGAGTGCTTTATACACATTGGTTGGGTCACGAGGATACTCAAATGTCATAGTTGAGATATGAATGATGAATTATCTTGGTAGAGGTAAGACGATTTGTTCCAAGAGGTGAACAGAGACATCAAAGAGTCGACCAAGGGAACTATTTGTTCCAAGAGGTGAACAGAGACATCAAAGAGTCGACCAAGGGAACTGTTGATAGAAAACTGAGATGGGTCAGAACACAGACTGAGTGGATTGAGTGATGTGCTCTTGCCCATGGTATGGGATATGGGATAGGCATGTAATTCTCAGGATGCTTTTCAATGATGATGGATTGAATCGGAGATCCCAGTATTGTTGGTTGGAATTGATAGAGCAATTGGCTTGAACATGTTTTTGCATGGAAGTCTTTGGGTGACTCGTTCCACTTGGAACCATTTGGACAATACATCAAGGAATTTGTGAAGGCGGTTTGTGAGCTTATAAAAATTAGAGGATCACACAGATAGGATGAAACGAAGCACAAATGATGAAGTAGTGTGGAGGTGACTATTGGATAGTGAAACTTGTGCACTTGGATTGTTTCATGGACAAGTAATGAAGAAGATGGGAGGTTGACCGATGAAACCAAGATCATACTTGAATTGGATGGATTTTTCAAAGCGAACCATGGTTCCATGGAGGGCATGGTTGCAAAAGAGACGAGACAGTATTGGGAATCCTACAATTTGTGGGATGAGTAAAGAGAGTGAATTTGGTTGGTCGCAT
>CBVK0100360655.1:0-22635 GCA_900067695.1 Picea abies | reverse complement strand
GAGAGAGAGAGAGAGAGAGAGAGAGAGAGAGAGAGAGAGAGAGAGGTTACCCATGTTAATCTTTAAGGGTATATGAATATATAGGTATACATGTAATTAAGTCTCTCTATATATATGACACAAATATTGGAAACATTGGTAAGTACGAAGTGATTCTCAAGGAACTAAGTGCAATATATAACATTAAATCATTGAGTGAATTTCTTATCATTGCAACGTCACATAGTCATAAAATAAAGATATACATATATGTTGTGAATTATCTTCCAAGTAAGTCATGATAGTCCAACCTTGGAATAATATTATATTAAGACATAGAGAAATCATTCTAGTTTTTAACATGACAAGTTATGATTAAATCAATATAAAGGATAGTAAATGTATACCTGTAGAGTGAGTAATTACATCTGATGGTGACGAAATGTATGATAGAAGAATTAACATATAGTACTTTGCACAATGGATTCTTCATTCTGCCATGGTAACACCATGACAATTATAAATATGTAGGAAAGAATTTTGCAATAGAAATTTCATCAACAATATTCATGAAAATTCGAAGTATATTAATACAAGTACATGTTTATATATGGAGATTAAAAAACAATTACGGTGATAGGATTCATTACACAAGCACACTGTTAAAAAATGACACAAGAAATATAATTGAGAGGTGCAACCAGTTTAAAAAATGCACTGGTGAAAATAATATCTTTGTACTGGAACATATATTGACCAATTTGAAATTGGGTGGAATTTCCTTTGACGTATTGTGGTCAATGATCTACACAGTGAGAAAAACACATAATAATTTACCATATTGGTTTATTTTATGGGATGACCCATTACTGGTGTGTTATAATACATATGAACATACATCAATGCATACATAACAGAAATGGAGCATCAATGTGTTTCTTTAAATGAAACGGATCGATGTAGTCAAGTAAGTTGTACCGAGAAAAATAGTTTAAAATTATCATTCTAGTGTGTTTTTTAAACTACACCAATTAACTTTGTGTATGGAAAAGACAACTCATTGGTTAAAATAATATTGTGCTTGAATTAACATAGAGAGTCAATTTGTTTGATATAACCAAGAACACCATGTGGTTTAACATTAAAAAAATATATTATAACGATGTGTTCCATAGAACGAATTGCCTCATGTTACACACTTCATATGTGAAATGACATCTTGGGTTGTTTCGTATGAAAACCCTTAATTGGTGCACTATATATCACAACCCACCACTATGTATGTCGATGCTTGTTGGCCCTTGACCAAGTTTTGAGGAAATGTTAGTCGTGTTTGACGATTTTTGGGACTTTGACAGGCTAGTCGAAGACAAAGCACCCAGGCGAAGCGGAGATCATGGGATCTCGCCCATTTTTATGGGTTTTTTTGGCTGTTAGGGTTTATGTAACGGATATGGGATGTCGGCCCATGGGTTTACCCATTATGCCTTTTTGTAATATATAAATAAGTAGCTAGGCGATGTAAGTAGATGTCAATTTTGAGGTCATGGGCTTAGTGCATGAATAAAGTATGTTAAGACTTGCAGAGCTAAGTGAAAGTGATTATAAGAGACTTTTTGCATAGGATGTGTAAGGCTTTGTGCCCTGACCTAATTTGGGGAAGGAGGATCTGGCGAGGTGCACGCATATCTCTTGTCCTTTGTGGAGTTGGCTCTGTGGCTTTGCACACAGGAGTAGAAGAATGTAAGAAACTTGAAGAATAATAAAGAAGAAGAAGAGTTAGTGGATGTATCCCCAAGCTGGGGTGAACCACGTATATCCTATGTTGATGTGCTTTGTACGATGTTGTTGATATTGTTTATGTTGTTTATCTATTAGTGTATTTGTATTTATTTATGTTAGGTAGATATATGGATGCTTAGTGCTCTATTGATGAGAAATGAATGCTAGCTTTGATCCAATGACTATGTTCTAAGTGATGAAAGTACTTGATCTTAGTTGCTATTGCATTGTTCTGTATCTAGGTTTTAATCTCTGATGTGAATGGATTTATGAACTAATTCATGGTATTGGATAAATGCTCTGTTAAGTGTTGTAATCACATATCTATGTCCCCGCTAGGTTTTAGACACATGAGTCATACAATCCTCCCTACCTCTACCTCGGGTGAGACTTCATATGCTTTGCAGGTGTTGCCAAAAGGGTCAGTAGTTAGGGTTTTGTTGGTGCATTGTTGAAGCATTGAACCTTGGGTATGCCCATGTTCCAACAAATGGTTCCATTGTAGAGACCTGAAACTGTGATTCCTGGGAACTGAAGAAAAGAGAATGCTCTGTGCGTAGATATGTTGTTGTAGTGAGAAGTATTCTACTTGACTTACAAAGCTTGCTAAGAAAGAAACCTGCTCTGAAGAAAAGAGGTAAGATCTCAAAGCTCTGTGCTCTGCTAAAGGTAAGATAAGTGGAAATTTTTTCTTTGAAATTATGAATCTAGGTATGTTTGATAGATTTTGTCCTAGTCTAAAAACTAGGGCACCGTTAGAAGAAAGAATGGATCTGAATAAATTTGATAAGGATAGTGAAAGATATATTATTCCTTTGCATATAAATAATTTTTGGACTAATAAGTGGATGCAGGAACCTAGAATGATTTTTTGCAGATTGCATGTCCATCACTATAACCCTGGTGCATAGTACAGGAGGGTTGGGGATCATTTAAAAGAAAGAGAGGATTGACACTGTGTTATAATTGCAGAAGACTGAGACATTTAAAAGAAAGAGAGGATTGACACTGTGTTATAATTGCAGAAGACTGAGACATCTTTCTAAGGAATTCCCTAGTACAGGTCCTACCTGTCACTTTTGTAAAGCTATTGGTCACCGAGTTGAGGATTTCCCTAGAATGATCGCCAAAGTTGAAAATATGAACATGAGACAAGGAAACCATGAAGGAGGTCAAAGGACCGAGGATTTGTTAGAAAACCATAAAGAATCAGAGACTATGTTATTAAAACTAAAAGAAACACTGAATGATCATAGAGACATCAGTTTACCAACGATCTTCAAAGAGAAGTAGTGCATAGAAACAAGAATATGAGACTTCAACATAGACTATGTCTTGGATGAGGACACACAGGTGAATATTATGCCAGAAAGCACTTGGGAAATTTTGGGAAAGCCTACTACAGTACCTTCATTGGGAAGGAGAGGTTTGTTTAAAGGAAAGAGATAACCCTATGTGGAAGAGTTACTAATGTACCTATGATTTCCCATGGAACATCGACCGAAGAAGAATTTGAAGTCATTCAGTTTGTTGAGAACATCACTCCTTTTGCACTTTTTTTTAGGAAAGACTTGGATTGAGAAAGATCAGATCTAAAGGAAAGCAGAGGAGGAAGCCACAAAAGAAAAAAAAAATACAAGAATTAAAGGACTTCATGACTAGAAAAATAAAGTGACTAATAGAAGAACAAGAGAATAAGTCAAAGAAAAAGAGGGCCAGAGAACTAGATATCGAAGCTGGAAGAACATAAGAAAGTTTAAAGAACCTGTCCATATAGGAAAGAAGTGCATTCACCCTGGAAATAGTAAGAGAAACCTGTCCATATAGGAAAGAAGTGCATTCACCCTGGAAATAGTAAGAGAAGGGGTATTGCCCTTGAAACCTTTGGAAGACCCTTAGTAGTGAGAAGTTACTACGCTAAGGGAAGAAAAAAATAAGAATGGAAAGACGAATCCAGAGACTCAAATTATAGGAAAGAAGGCCAGAAATATCAGTAAGAAGAAAGAAAAATTAGAAAAACTACGAGAATTCCCAAAAAATACTTCGCAGAAGGCAGGCTTACAGAACTTGAACCTCATCGGAATACCAGAACCACGCAGAATGGGACTTCACCATGACGAAGCTATATGACCGTTGGAGGTGTCCCGACTGTCAGAACGAGTCTCCAAAATGGCTAGAAACACAGTTATTGACAGAAATACTGTTGTTGGACCATTGAGACCATGCCATAACAGATGGATGTGCATTGATGGACGTATTCATACCCATTGAAGGAATCTTTTATGGTTTTGCTTATTTAACTCGTCAGATGTTGTGTCAGGACCACTTTTTTCAAAATGAGATATCCACGCCAAGAAAGAACTGATTGCATACTGCGTTGTGTTGTCTAGAGATCGCCATTTACTTGATTACCTTGCTTGTCCATTTGCCTACCTAATTTATCTTATTACAAGTGTGAATGTCGGGTTGACGTAAAGTAGTAGAGAAGTCGGTGGAGGAAACTCTCATGAATCTCATGACTGAGAAAGTCATGTCTGTAGGAATACAGGCATCGTCGACTGGAGGATTGCAAGCATCCCCATCAAATAGATAATGTTTTGGTTGCACTGCTAAGAAACAAAGAAAGCACCACGATGATCTAGCTAACATGAAGCAGATGCCATCGGTCTTTCCTGACTACATCTCTCCTTTGACTGGAGCGGTTAACCGTGACAGTGTCCCATCTGACTTTGAGTACACTCTCATCATTGCGTACCTCCCAAAGGGGATATGTGTAGTTGGACCCCAGTTGGGACTGATCCTAGCTTTGAAGATCAACGACTTCAACCTTGGAGATCGAAAGAACTATGAGATTCTCACACCACATAGGTACCTAATGAAGACGACTGGGAAGAAGCCTAAGATAGTTCCCTAGTCGTGGATTAAGGATCTTGTGTGCTCCTCGATCTTGAACATGATGAAGATCCCCCACTTCGACCGACATCAGAAGGTTAATGCCTGAGTTGAAATCCTCCTATCGTGCTACCATGGAGGGTATCTATGGCTTGATAGGCATGTCACTTTGGATCCAGGGTTGATCCACCTAATCATTGGACTAAGCATGCAGGGACCAGACCCTCACCAGTTCTACTGAGGGAAGACATGAGATCACTCCCTGACATAGAGAACAAAGAAAGCCTATGACGATGTAGGGAAGGGAAAGAGATGATAAAAGGTAGCCTACATCCAGGATGGAGTAGTGCACCTAGCTTTTCATCTTATCGCTGACAAGAGCGTATGAAAGAACTGAATGACATAAGTCACAGGGTCCGTAGTCGATCTCACATGGAAGTGTGTCGAAGGAATGCAAATGAGCTAGAAAAATTACCTCATCAACTAGTTGGAGAAGGACTGTCACGAAGCACAGGACAAAGGACACAAATTCCACTTTAGTTGGTTACTGGTGCTCATTGCATTTGCATCTTGGCAGATGTTGAAAGGAGAAACATTCCCCGAAGTCGAGCCATCAGAACCGTTGGCCGCGAGGTTCTCTACCTTGTGGTATACGAACGATATGGTGAAGCAATGGCAGTTGAATGTTGTCTTCCATACTTATTACCTACAGCTGAAGTGTGCCATTGAATCCTTTCCACATATGACCCCGAATACACTCCATCGATATGGGCCCCTAGCGAAGTTCCATGTAGACCGACACTTCATCTACATCACTGGACGTGGGGATGAAAGTAATGAGGAGCTACAGTCTTACTATAAGTTGAATGAGGAAGACATGGAAGAGATCACTAAGGAATGGCCAACAAAATTCCTTTTCCGAGTGGAGGATGTCGAACTCTCTGACCCCAATATCATCGGAAGCCCATTAGTCACTCGGGTTGAACATGATGGACTTTATGGACTTCTCCTTTATGAATATTAGATAAAGGAGGAAAATTTACATCAAAGGAGTTTATGGACCTCTACAGTCACATTATACTCATTAATTGTCACATTGATGTTGTCCACTATTTTTTTGAGACCTAGGTTAAAGAATTTGTATGTTTTCCTTTTGCTTGACCATCCAACTAGTATTCATTTTTCAACTTGAGAATCAAACTTTCCCATTCCGTGGTCTTCTCTTTTGATGTAGAATTTGTTTCCAAAAACTAGGAAGTGATTCACATTCGCTGGTCTTCCTTACCATAGCTCGTAGGGAGTCTTATCATTGTTGATTATGAGCATTCCTCTGTGATGATTGTGAATTTTTGTGTGTACTGCTTGAACCCAAAATACATCAGTTAAATTTGAATCCATCATCATGGTTCTGGCAATTTCATGTACTATCATGTTCTTCCTTTTGACAACTCCATTTTGTTGAGGTGTCTTGGTTGTCGAGAACTACCTTTTTATGTCATGCTCACTGCATAAGTCCATAAATGCCTTTGATGTAAATTATCCTTCACTATCTGATCGTAAACACTTGATTTTCAAATCTATTTCATTTTCAACCATATCCTTGTATATATTGAATTTTTCAAATGTTTCTGACTTATTCCTAAGAAAACAAACTTCAGTCATTCTTGTATTATCATCAACCAGTAACATAAAGTACTTCTCACCTTTCAATCATTTTGTTCTAGTTGGTCCAACTAGATTAGTATGCACAATTTCAAGTGGATTTGTTGTGGGGTACTCTTTTGTTTTGAACTTGGTATTGGTTTACTTTCCTTGTAGACAATGCTTACATAAGATACCTGTTGGCTTTGAGATTTGGGTCATTTCTCTTACTACTTCCTTTTTGATGATCTTAACAATATTGTCGAAGTTTATGCGATCCATTCTTCTATGCAACAAATGATATCTTCTGAGGTATATGTAGGTTGTAGGTCAGAAGGGTGGGGATGTATGCGGGCTGTAGTGAAGGAAATCACGAATATCTATGGGTTGTAGAAGAGAAGGTCATGTATCTATGAAAAACTAATGAAGGTCTGAATAGATGCTGGTACCAAGTCTCTAAAGGTCTAAAGGAAGTCTTTAGGCCGACATCTTACTTTTCCAGGTCAGCTTCAGAGGTATTGGTATGATTTTTTTTATGGTTACTACTTGTCATGGTATGATGCATGGTTGAGGCATACTTGGTATGGTTGGTTTGGTATTTGACAAAAACTCCTATATCTGGTTCAGTGTATGACATGGTATTCTATATCATATCTATGACTTAATATATATTCATGTGGTATGGTGGCATATGCGTGAGGGACATGCATTGATTCTTTGAGATGTTTCATTGATGGCACGGTATAGATATGCATATGGTTGGTGGTATGGTATATGGTACAAGTTGTGCATGGTTGATGCTCTAGTTCATGATTTACTATTCATTGTTGATGTATCTCTTGGTTCATGATTGATGCATGAGATAGTATGTATATTAGTATAGACTTGATGCATGGTATGTCACAAGTTTAGTTGGTTTATGATCGGATACAGTTTGATGAGACAATGACAGAGTGATAGAGATAATGACAGAGAAATTGGGAGATCTTTCTGGTTGTCCACGAGTTGCAGTAAAGGAAGTCGCAGACATATGCGTGTTGTAGTATAGATAGGTCATGGATTTGTAGAGAATTTTTTAAGAAGAATGGTACAACTTGTTACATGCATTCAATGACAGAATTGACAGTAAGAGGTTTTGATAGTGACAAGTACAGGTTATTTGATTCAGTGACAATGAGAGGTTATCTACATTTGGCACTAATATTTCAGGTCATTTGGATGGGGCAAGGAAAGGTGATTGTAGCGACCTTCCTAATATAGTCGGAGAACCTAGGGGGTTGTAGCCGCCTTCTATTTGGAGCCGGATAATTAGGGAGTTGTAGCTTCCTTGAGGTTGGATCCTGAGAATAGGGGGTTGGAGCCTCCTTCTAGTTGTAGCTAAAAAATCGAAAGTCAGTGCTTCCAATGAATGTTTTCTTCTAAATATATATAAGAAAAACATTATGTGGTTTTCCCCCATTTGGGTTTCCACGTAAATAATGGTGTACTGTGCTCTTGATTTGATGTGATGCTCATGATTATATGCTTTATGCTTATTATATATGATGCATTGTTGATAAATTGCTCTTGGTGATGTTAAAGATTATATAAATTGTGGTTAAAAGTGAAACAATTTCTTGTTACTGATTCACCCCCCTCTTAGTAATCCAACATATTGTGGAGAATATTATATTTATCCAATTGAACCAATGGATCTCCGGGATTTTCTATACTTTGAATTGCAAATTGACCATGCTTCAGTACAAAAAAAACAATCATTTTATAATAAATATCTATATTTGTTTGAAAGGAATGTTGAATACTTGAAAATACTTATATTGACATACATAAATAAACACTTACAATAGATATAAGTAAAATAAACATTATAATGATGTAAGAAGAATTACAAATTATAAGCGGAGAAAAAAATGAATACATATACATGGATCGAGTAAACAAAAAAGTGTATATAAACATATTATATAGTAATATCGATATACAATGTAAATAAAGTATAAGAATACCTTATAATCATGTATTTGTGTAAGAATAACATAGTAATGGTAATATAGTGTTTAAACAATGTTTAAGAATATATTAAAACCCTTGTTTTCCATAAAAAGAGAATGATATTCATTAGTTTATGTGTTTATTTGATTTTTATATAACTAAATCACATGCAGTTAATGCTTTTTATAAAAAGAGAATGATATTCATTAGTTCATGTGTTTTTTTGATTTTTACATAGCTAAATCACATCAAGGTAGTTAAACCATATAATACACAGTTTGTCATTTCCAAGTGTTGGAATATTGGAATAGACTATATATTTATGAAATACATAAGTTAAAAAATAAATGCCTCATATTTTGTATATAACAAAGTAAGGCATTATGTTTAGTATTGTTCGAATAAAAGTGTATGTATGAAATATATAAGATTACCAAAGTGATGTCTAACATATGGTGAACATAAAAAGGCAATGCATTATGTTAAGTAGTTTCAAAACATGAAACATACTAAGGTGGTTTACTCAGTAGGAAAACTTGTAGTAGGTAAGAAAACTTGTAGTTAGTGGCATATTTTTTCCCTTCTATTTTTTGGAGTCGATTTTGTCCAATGCAATAATAATGATTAGACATGTATGTCATTTCCAAATGTGTTTTCATGTACTAACAATTTAAAGATGTATTTATTAAATAATAGGTGGTCAAAAAAATCTGTAGTTTTAATATTGTTTTCCTTCAGTTGCCTAGTAAAGATTTTAATAAGATTTCTTTGCTACTTCTAAAAATGTTGTAATATTGGTTGTTCAGGTATGATTTTTTATTTCAAATTCAACAAAAGTTTACTTGCATCTTTGATAATGTCAGTTTTCCTCCATTAGAAATTACCTTTCTCTTACATTTGCGGTTGTGTATGAGTTACTTGACAGGTAGCACTACATAATATTGTTGTTAATTTGGTGGATGGTAATTTCATACATAAGGATAGGACAGCTCCTTCAGGTCGTGTCACTACATTGGATTGACTTGTTGTAGGCAATGCCCAGTTACTGTTGGCAGTGCCATGCAAAATAAAGTGTGATATCATTATATCCGGGATATGATTTAGAAGAAAGTTCTCAGCCTTCAGTGTGTTCTGTACTTCAGATCTAAAGGAATTTTTGCATGGTATCAGAGCTATAACGTACCAACAAAGAAAAGAAAAAAAGAAAAGTAATGTACCAACAATTAATGCTTGCCTCACCAAAATGAAATCTGGATGTTGATGATCTCATCCGAAGCCTTCCTTTTCAATGTCAACAACATTCTTTTGAACAGAGGGGCGCCCACCAGAGGCACCATATGCAGATAAGGATTGAGTTTTAAATGGTTTGGACATTTTTTTTCATATCTTGCGCGCTACTGCTTTTAGTAGTGTGCAAGATATGAGATACTGTAAGCACCCATAGGGTTTCTCATAATCGTAAATGCATTTTGCTATGAGATACGCTTCATAGAGTTTTGTAATTTCATCGGCAGGTATGGTCATGGGCATGCGAATGGTGACGGTGATTGGAATGTGAACACACAATTCAATGAATCTATTGAAGAACTTATGTTCAATCCTGAAGACACTCTTGAACACAAATGTTTTCAACCGGAAATTATGACAGGACTGGTAGTATGGTTTGGAAAAAATAGTGCGCCCACAACTATTTTATGAGTCCCAATTGTATGAGATTCTTTGAGAAGGAAATGGTGTTCCGAATATAATATGGTCTGGTGTTGAAAGGTTGAGTATGTGAATTCAAAGAATTTCCTTCATCGAGATATTAAGCCTGACAATTTTCTTATGAGTCTTTGTCGTAGAGAAAATCAGAATTACATCATAGATTTAGGGCTTGCCCAAAAAAATATTGGGACCCAATAACTCTTAAGCTCTGGAATTTAGCAACAAATAAAGACAGAACACCTGGCAGTAGAGATCCAGATTTTGAGGCAGAGGATAGCACAACGAGAAAATCAGCAGTTGTTCAAATCAAATCTATATTCCAAGGAAAAAATCTAAGAATTGCAGGTGTCAAAGCATTTTCCAAAGATTGAGTAATTGATCCTAGGTTTCCAGGTCCACATATCAAGCAGGGGATCGACATTCAAAGGCTAGGAAGGATTTTTTTAGCTTTTTCAGTAAGTAGATGGATATGGATCCACATTTTCAGGAAAATAATCAGGAATCAAGTCTGAAAACATTTGTCTGGTGGTAAATTGTTTAAACAAGTCAACCACACATTCCAGATTTTAAGGCATTCGACTTCATCTGCCCCAGATCTTTTGCAAAAGATCATGTAGAGTGTTCTTATTTTTAGTATATTGTTATGATTGTTTCCAAGAGATAAGAAGAGTTTGTTATTGTACCCTGATTATAAAAAATATTATTTTGAATGTAATAAGGGAGCTGGGAGAGACCCGGGAGGGGATATTTTGGAAGAAAGAGAAGGGAAAGTCTGTATATTTACACAGTGAGTATTGTATGCAACATTTTGATACTCAAGGAAATCAAACATACTGATGGTTTGAATTTTATCTATGTATTTCATCTATCTGTCTTATTTCAATTCATTTGAAGTTATGTAAAGCATTGATTTCACCTCTTTTCAACGATTGTTCCAGTGAATTACTTACTGTTATACAATCAGTTTGGAGGAATTGCATTCAAATACTGGTTTCAAGTTTCAATTTTTTTTTTAACTTGAAAATCTTCTTCATGCAAGTAGCAGATTGTTATCTTGTAATTTATGTTTCTGTTTTCTCTTCTTCTATATTCAATTGTCACTTCGTCAGATTTGTCAGCATGAATGCTCTTTATTAAATGGAATGTTGCTTATCATTTGATTGAAGAAGTGTAGCCAGTCTTATACCCCTTTGTCTTCTCCAAACTCATGTGACCTATTGATCCACCTACCAACAAAACCCAAACTATAAAATCATTACAATCAATATGTGTTAGGCATGTCTTCCCAACATTTAGAGAGCATCTTCTAGCCTTAACAATAGGAAACATATGTTGTCTTTAAATGATTCCATGGACTTGTTGGCCAATAGGGAATTTCATTTGAAGATACTTTTCTTTAGATCATGTAAGTTGTCTATGTTCATTTAGTTCATCTTTTCCATGAACATATTGTTTGTGACACTTCTCATTTTTTAGTGCATTTGGGGTAGCTGTACTACTATTGATTTGGTTGGTTACATTGAATTTGAGGTTGGAGAAGGTCAGGGAGTCATTAAAGAAAGGGAATTTGTTGTCAATATGTGTTGACAGAAATCGGAAAGATGCGTTTATTATTGAAATTGATGATATAATGGGTGGTTGCATAATGGGCTTTGTGGGTGAAGATGAATTTTTTGTAGAGTGTGCGAAACTATAGGGAACACATTTTGGCTTTGAATGATTCCATGGACTTGTTGGACAATTGGAGTAGTTTTTTTGCGGTGTTTGTTGTGTTGGACAGTTGATTGTCATTGATATCAATGAATATTGGATTGATGTCAACTAATGTGACGGGTATATTTGGAGAAGTCTCCAAAGTGGTCCTCTTATGGCGTAGCTCTAAGAATGGCCCTCATGGGAAGACACATTGAAGAAGTCTACAAGAAAACACCTAAGTATGGTTAAGGATCCCATAGTTGATCATGGAATGCTGTCATGAAGGATGGCCTAAATGAAGGTAAATCACTTATGGATGGATAATACTCATCATACCATTTCCGGTGATATGTGGAACGCCACGTAGTTCCTCACGTTTTGGAAGATATGGTCTTGTAAAGTTGGAAGCCACGAAGAGTGGACAAGAAGCCCCTAGTTTGCTATAAGTCTTGGTCAAAGGGGTAAATTTGGTGTAAAAAGAAAACCCTAGAAGCCCTAAATTAAGGAAGGGAGTTACCTAACACAAGTATATAAGTACCTCAAGGAGTCATTCGCGTGTACACTCATACACTCATTCATTGATTATCTATATTGTGAACTAGTGATATTTTTCTAAGGTTGGGACGACATTTTTCTGAGGTAGCAAAGGAAGGTCAAAGGAGAATGTCTCGAGGTTGCAACAAACCCTAGATTATAAGGTATCCGCGGGCTGCAGGTCAGAAGGGCATGGATGTATGTGGGCTGAAGTGAAGGAAATCACATATATCTGTAGGATGTAGAAGAGAAGGTTTTGTATCTATGAAAAACTAATTAAGGTTTGAGTATATGTTGGTACTAGGTCCCTAAAGGTATAAAGGAAGTCTACAGGTCATCATCTTACTGTTTCATGTTAGCTTCAAAGGTATTGGTATGATTGTTTTTATGGATACTACTTGTCATGCTATGGTGTATGATTGAGGCATACATGGTATGGTTGGTTTGGTATTTGAGGAGCACTCCTATATTTGGTTTATTGTATGACATGGTATTCTAGTTCATATCAAGGAGTTGAGGTATATTCATGTTGTATGGTGGCATATGCATGAGGGACATGCATCGGTTCTTTGGGATGTTTCATTGATGACATGGTATAGATATGCATATGGCTAATGGTATGGTATATGGTACAGGTTGTACATGATTGATTCTTTATTTCATGATTCACTATTCATTGTTGATGTATCTTTCGGCTCATGATTGATGCATGAGATAGTATGTATATTGGTATACACTTGATGAATGGTATGGAACAAGTTTAGTCGGTTGATAACCAGATATAGTTTGATGAGACAGTGAGAGAGTGGAAAAGACAGTGATATAGATAGTGATAGAGAAATTGGGAGAGATTTGTGGTAGTCCATAAGTTGTAGTGAAGGAATCCATGGACATCTGCGTGTTTCACTATCGACAGGTTGTGGATCTATAGAGAAGTTTTGAAGAAGAATGGTACAGGTTGTGACAGGAATTCAATGACATAACTGACAGTAACATGTTGTGACAGTGACAACTACATGCTATTTGATTTGGTGACACTCACAGGTCATCTACATTTATCACTTATATTTCAGGGCGGTTGGATGAGGCAAGGAAAGGTGGTTTTAGCCACCTTCCGATTGTACTCGGAGAACGTAGGGAGTTGTAGCCTCCTTCTAGTTATAGCCATAGAATCAAGGAGTTGTAGCTTCCTTCAGGTTAGATCCTGAGAATAGGGGGTTGGAGCCTCCTTCCAGTTGTAGCTAGAGAATCAAAAGTTGGTGCTTCCAATGAATGTTTTCTTTTGAATATATATATAAGAAAAACATTATGTGGTTTTCTCCCATTTGGGTTTCCACATAAATACTGGTGTACTATGCTCTTGATGTGATGTGATGTGATGTTGATGTGATGCTCATGATTATATTCTTTATGCTTATTATATATTATACATTATTGATAAACTACTATTGGTGATGCTAAAGAATATATAAACTATGGTTAAAGGTGAAACAATTGCTCATTACTAATTCACCCCCCCTCTTAGTAATCAAACAATTGGTATCAAAGCAGGTCCTTCAAGAAGCAGTCTAACCACTGGAAGGAGATCATGGATCATACTAGAGTTGGGGTACCACGATTTAATGGTGAGAACTATGCATTCTAGAGAAAAAATATAAAAACATATATACAGGCACATGGTTTCAATGTTTGGTGAGAATTAGTGGATGGATACAAAGCACCGACCACTACCCCAATGGATAAATATGGAAATAAGCTTGAAGATAATGATTCAAAAGCCAAGAACGCTATTTAGAATGGTGTATATGAATCAATATTTGTTAAGATCATGCATTGTGAATATGCCAAAGAGATGTGGGAAAAACTAAATACCATCTATGAAGGAGATGAGAAAGTTAAGGAAGCCAAACTTCAAATTTTCAGAGAAAAGTTCTAACATTTGAATATGAATGAAGATAAAAACATAGGACCCTACTTTCTACGCATCGATGAAATAGTAAATGACATCAAAGGCTTCGGAGACAAGATAAAGGAACCATTCATTGTCAAAAATGAATTAATATCTCTACCTATGAGGTTTGATTCAAAGATCTCTTCCCTAGAAGAAATAGTGGATCTAGCTATAATGACCATAGATGAGCTACATGGGATACTCAGAGATTATGAGATGAGGAAAGAACAAGACAATCCATTAACAAAGGAAGCAACATTCAAGGCATCTAAGAAGTCAAAGAAAAAGAACAAGCCAAAGTCTGTTCGCAAGCAAGAGCCAAAGTCAAATTCCACCAACAACGATAATTCAAAAGATGATGGAGAAATATACAACTTCATCATAAGGTTAATTACAAGAACCGAAAAAGTACATAGGTAAGCTTCCATTGGTTTGTTTTAATTGTGATGGTATTGGTCATTTTTCTAAAAAATGTCCCCATAAGAAAAATAAAATAAATGAAGAAGGTGACCCTAAAAGGTAGCAAAGAAAAAAGGGAAAAAGTAACAAAAGTAAGGTTTTCAAGAAAATCTTTTGCACCAAAGAATACAACCCCTCATCAAAAGATGAAGATGAAGTCAATGACAGTGATACAAAAAGGGTCTTTCTCATGGAAATAGAAGACTTTGATGATGAAGAATTCAAAGAAGAATATGAAGAGGAAGAAGTTGATTCCAAAGAAGAATTGTTAAGTTCCATAGAAGTAATAAAAAGGGAAAAATAGAAAGACAAGTCACTCTTGGATGAACTAAACAAGAAACAAAATTCTCAGAATTCCAACTTTGAAGAACTAGAGCAGATGATTATGAAGTTGAAAGTCCAAGCACAAGAAGACAAGATAATAAAAGAAACACTCATGCAGGAGTTGTAAGAACGAGATAGAACCATTGAATGTTTAGAGGTAGAAGTATTCACTCTAAAGAAAGATCTCAAGAGGAAGGATATGCAACAAAACAACAATAAGATATTGGATAATATCATTAGCATCCAATGGCCTTATTATGATGGATATGGAATAGGATACAACCAAACATAGACAAAGAAAGGTTCAAGCTCCAAAAAAACAGAACAAGAAGTAGAACCAAGAAGTTATGCAGAGACAATCATAGGATTCCCTAATAAAGAAGAAGACATGAAGATTCAAGAAGAAGACTATAGAATGACTACACCAACTAGAAGATTTAGAAGTCAGTATTAGACACATACAGAGAGAACCAAAGACGAAGAAGGATTCAGAAGGGAAACATCATTCAGAAGAGCCTCCACTCATAGGTATTATACTATATTTCTTGGTTCATGTTATTCATGTAATAACTTTGGACACAAGGCTATGAATTTTAAAGAAAATATCAAAAACAAAAGAAATGATGAAGGATACACAAGAAATAGTTATCCAACAAGAACTCATGAATCTTAGAATAGAAGCCAAAACATATATAGATCATTGAGTAATGAGGTGGAATGCTCCAAGTGCAACAACTTTGGACATTTAGCTAAGGATTGTAGGCTTATTGTTCCTCCCAGAGAATCAAAGAAAATTCACTACAATTATAAGCCAGTACCACAAAGGATATGGATAAGAAAGCAAGATCAATTCAATACTAAATAATGTAACCTTTATCTAAAATATTAGCATAAGAAATGAGGATGGTATGTTGACAGTGGATGCTCAAAGCATATGACAGGTGATAAAGACAAGTTTCTGATCTTGAAGAAGGAAAGAGACGAATCAATGTCATTTGGAAATGACAACTCAACGAGAATCATTGGAATAGGAATAGTCAAAATGGGAAGAAAAGATGCCACATCAAAAAATGTCTTATTGGTTGAAGACATGAAGGAAAATTTGTTGAGTGTAAGTTTGATGTGGGATCAAGGACATAGACTTGTTTTTTATTCCAAAAAGTACGAGATAAGGAAAGAAAAATCAAACAAGTTAGTGGCTACAATGATAAGAACTCTAAACAATATATATGTGTTAAATGAAATTGGAAAATAAAAAAGTTTCTTAGGAAAGGAAGATGAATTTTGTCTATGGAACAGAAGAATGGGTCACACAAACTTCGACAATCTTTTTAAGATCAGCAAAAAGGAAAAAGTAAGAGAAATGCCCCAGATCTCAAATCCAACAGATATACTATGTAAACACTGTCTACAAGGAAAGAAAACCAAGACCAAGTTCAAAACAAAAGAGTACTCCACAACAAAGCCGCTTGAAATTGTGCATATTGATCTAGTTGGACCAACTAGAAGAAAATGATTGAAAGGTGAGCAGTACTTTATGCTACTGGTTGATGATTATACAAGAATGACTGCAATTGTTTTTTCTCAGAAAGAAGTCAGAAGCATTTGAAAACTTCAAGATATACAAGAAGATGGTTGAAAATGAAACAGATTCAAAAATCAAGTGTTTAAGATCAGATAACGGAGGAGAATTTAAATCAAAGGAGTTTATGGACTTCTGTAGTGAGCATGGAATAAAAGGGAAGTTATTGACAGCTAGGACACCTCAACAAAATGGGGTTGTCGAAAGGAAGAACATTACAGTACATGAAATGGCCAGAACCATGCTAATGGATTCAAAGTTAATAGATGTCTTTTGGGTTCAAGAAGTACACACATCAATTCACATTCAAAACAAAGGAATGCTTAGAAGCAACACTGATAAGAATCCCTATGAGCTATGGAAATGAAGATCAGAGAATGTGAAGCACTTCAAAGTTTTTGGAAGCAAATGCTACATCAAAACAGAAGACAACAGAATGGGAAAGTTTGATTCTTGAGTTGACAAAGGAATATTGGTTGGATACTCAAGAAAAAGGAAAGAATACAAATGCTTTAACATAAGGCTCAAAAAAAGAATGGAAATCATCAATTTGATAATTGATGAGTCTAATGGGAGAAAGAAGAAGGAAGGAAGCACAGAACCAGAGGAACAGGTGCATGAAGAAGAAGAATTGAAGAAATAAGAAGCAAAAGAAGAAGACGAACAAGAACAATCAGGAGTAGAGAAATAACATGATCAACAAGAACTTAAAGAACCTCTAAAAACACCTAGAAAATTAGTACTAAAGAATCATCCATCGGATCAGATCATTGGAAATTAATATGCAGGGGTTGAAACCAGAAGAAGAATCCGTTCACCAGAACAACAACATCTAGCACTTCTATCTACTATCGATCCAAGGAGTTTTGAAGAAGCCAAAAAGGATGAAAAATGGTTCAAGGCTATGCATGAAGAGTTATATCATATTGAAAATAATGACACTTGGGAATTGGTTCCAAGGCCAAAGAATCAAAATGTCATCAGAACAAATTGGGTCTTCAGAAACAAGTTGAACGAGGACAGACAGGTTACCAAAAATAAAGCAAGATTGGTATGGAAAGGATAATCTCAAGTTGAGGGTATAGACTTTGAAGATACATTTTCTCTAGTTTCCAGAATGGAAGAAATAATATTGATCCTAGCTTATGTTTTTTCAAAAAGCATCAAAGTGTATCATATGGATGTGAAATCAACATCCTTGAATGGATATCTAGAGGAAGAAGTCTATATTGAGCAGCTTGAAGGATTTTAGTTGACAAAAAAGGAAGGATATGTTTTCAAGTTGAAGAAAGCACTATACAAACTCAAGTAAGCACCCAGAGCATGGTATTTTAGACTAGACAAATATCTACAACAACAAGGATTTAGGAAAGGAAATTCACACAACAATCTCTACATAAAGATTGATCGAGACAGTATATTAATAATTGAAGTTTATGTAGATGATATCATCTTCAGAAGAGACGATGACATAATGAGTAAGAAATTTTCCAGAGACATGCAACACGAGTTTGAGGTGTCATTGCTTGGAGAGTTAAATTTCTTTTTGGGACTTTAGATATGCCAGAGCAGTAAAGGTATCTTCATATCTCAAGAAAAGTATATCAGATAAATGTTGAAGAAGTTTGGAATGACAGATTGTAAACCAGTCGGTACTCTTATGCAAACAAGTTGCAAGTTAAGTAAGGATAATGATTCCAAGGATGAAAATCAGAGGCAGTACGGATCGATGATTGGTAGTTTACTCTATGTAACAACTTTCGGACTAGATGTGATGTAGACAGTTGGACAGGTTGCAAGGTTTCAAACAACACCAAAGGAATCCCATGTTTTAGCAATGAAGAGGATATTCATATATCTCAAAGGAACAAAATAATTTGGATTATGGTATCCAAAAGGAAAGGATCTATATAGTGTGGCCTATACAGATGCAGATTGGGAAGGTTGCATTGATGATAGAAGAAGTATGAGTGGAGCAGCTTTCTACTTAGGTGAGTGCCTAGTATTGTGGTTGAGTAAGAAACATTCATCAATATCTTTGTCCATAGCTGGGGAAAAATACATTGCAACAACAACTTGTTGTACACAAGTTCTTTGAATGAAGCAGACATTGCAGGATATGCAAGTGAAGTATGATGAGCCCATTTCAATACTTTGTGACAACACTAGCACCATCAGTATTTCAAAGAATCCAATACTGCACTCTAAGAAAAAGAACATTTTGATCAAGTATCACTTCTTACGGGAACAAGATACAAATAATAGCATCAAGCTAGAGTATGTTGGGACAAAGGAGCAGATTGGATATATCTTCACCAAACCGCTTGCAAAGGAACATTTTGAGTATCTGAGACAGAAACTTGGCGTAGTTTCTTCCCCACAGTGATCTGTTTTGCATCAATATTAATTGGACAAGGGGAGAGACACAAAAGTATTGACAAAGTTCAAGAATTGTAACTTTTGAATGCTTTTCATATATATATCATAGAAATACATGAGGCAACCCCATGAGAAAAAGAGTCTAGTAGAGGCTTGAAGACAGGGGGAGAAGCCCCAAAGGGGTGGAGATACCCTTTTCCATTGATGTCAAAGGGGGAGAGATAAATCAAGTCATGGCAATAGAGAGATAGAATTATGTAGTCAGGGGGAGTGATAGTCACATGGGGAGCATGAACATAAGGATTTACATGCCTAAGTATTTCCATCAATGCCTAAGGCAGAGATTTTTGGACACTTGGTTCATTAGTTGTCATTGATGCCAACCCTTTAAGAGTGGTCTCGGAGAATGATGTCAACCCTTAGAGATTGATGTCAATCCTTGACGAAGTCTGGTAGCATATTTCGACAACCCTGATGGTGTAGTTTTGGTACTCAACATTGAATGAGGAATATGAACTTGAAGCACAAAGTAAATATATGCAATACACTTATAGATGGATAGTATTCATCGAGTCATTTCCAGTGATATGTGGAACACCGCATAGTTCCTTACGGTTAGGGAGTTATGGCTTTGTAAAGGTGGAAGCCCCTAAGTGTGGTTAAGAAACCCTAGTTGGTTATGAGTCAACTAGTCAAAGGGGTAAAGTTGTTGTAACAAGAAAACCCTAGAATTCTTAAAGTAAGGAGGGGATTTACCTAGCATTTGTATAAATACACCTCAAGGAGTCATTCATTCACAAGCACACCCACACACTTATTCATTGATAATCTATCTTGTGATCTAGTGAATTGGTATGGTTTAGTGAATAGTTATGGTCTATCTTAGAATTTTTGTGAATATGATGGGAAGTGTGAGGTAGTGAAGAAGGTGTGAGAAAAGTGTGAAATTTTCAGAGCTACAGAAGGAAAGGGTTTTTGAAAAAAACTAATTACTGGAATCCTATCGAGTTGCACTATATCTGCCAAGCAAGGCATCCTCACGGGTCAACTAGTGTATGTATAGCGAGGCACTAGTACGTTTGGGATAAATGTTAATCCCAGGTCCCTGAAGTATGAAGCAAGAACACATGTCAACATTCTACATGTTCATGTCAACTACAGAAGTTTTGGTATGGTTTTGTGCTAGTTTTGATAGTTAGATTTGCTTATGATGTGTTGAATGCTTGGGGAAATCTTGGTGTGATGGTTGTGGTACTTGGACATGGTATATGTTGAATGGTTGGTTGAGTAAGAAACACTCTTATGTATGGTACAATACCGACATGGTTCTTATAGTTCACATCTTTGAGCTACTTGTACTTGGTTGAGGGATACCTATGTTGTATGGTGATGTATGCGTGAGGGACATGCATATGTTGTTAGAGATGTTTCATTAATGAAATGGTATAGATCTGCATATGGTTGATGATATGGTATATGGAATAGGTTGTACATGATAGATGCTCTAGTTCATGATTCATTATTCATTGTTGATGTATCTTTTGGCTTATGATTGATGCATGAGATAGTATGTATGTTGGTATACACTTGATGTATGGTATGTTGGTATACACTTGATGTATGGTATGGCACATGTTTAGATGGTTGATGATCATATATACAGGTTGATGAAACAGTTACAGAGTTGTGACAGAGATAATGATAGTGGCAGAGTCTGTGATAGTTGGTCTACACTTATATTTTAGGGCGACAGGACGGGGAAATGAAAGGTTATTGTAGCCACCTTCCAGTTGTTGTCAGAAAACCTAGGGGGTTGTATCCTCCTTCTAGTTGGAGCCAAAGAATCAAGGAGTTGTAGATTCCTTCAGGTTGGAGCCTGGAAATAGGGTGTTGTATCCTCCTTCCATTTGTAGCTGGAGAATCAGAATTTGGTGCTTCCAATGAATTTTTTCTTTTGAATATATATATATATATATATATATATATATATATATAGTTAAAGTATATATAAATTGTGGTTAAAAGTGAAATAATTGCTCATTATTGATTCACCCCCCTCTCAGTAATCCAATAGTCTAAATTCTTATTATTCAAGTATTAAGACATTTAGATGGTAATTTAGAAATTTACCATTAATTATTAGATTTGACCATTTGTTCAAATTTTCTCATAAAAGATAGAAATGCACATTTTCATTTATAAATTTATGTTATTTATTTGTAAAATTTGTTTTCGAGCATATTTACATTTCTTGGAAGTAAAAATCCTCCCTAGTAAAATTGTGTTTACCAAAATTTACCAAATTCCTAATTACAAACATTTATTCACTAATTTTTTGGGGGATTAATCATTATTCTCAATTCTTTCCCTTTGAACATCAATTTTACTATGTGACTTCAAGTAAAATTGATGTTCTTACCAAATTCAAAGGATAATTTAATTATCACAATATGTCCATTTCTAGATTTCACTTTTATTTCAAATTTATAAATTTAAAGTGCATTCTCATTCCTTTCCTAATGTTTGTTCGTAAAATATTTTGCCTCTTCTCTAATGTATGGCTTGCTCTCTTATTTTCAAACAGGGGTTGATCTTCCTTCAAGTTATATGTCTAGTATATTTTCCATACCAACAGAGAGGGAAAAATCCTATGCCCAACCTTCAAGTTTCTAATAGAAAGTTGCACTTTCATAATTACCAAGTTGATTTGGGATAGTTTCTAATAGAAAGTTGCACTTTCATAATTACCAAGTTGATTTGGGATGACTATAGTGGCTTGAATTTACTAACATTTGAGAATTAGTTCATATAGACTAATACATATGACCAACCAACATTCTGCTCCAAATTTGATTTAGAACCCATTACTAACAAATTTCTTTTTCTAGACAGGGAAGACAAAAAACCAATGACAAAACATGATTTCCTAAAACTTTACTTCAGATTATGCAACCAACTAGACAATCAGAGTCACAATTTTCATCATTTAAATAGGATAATAGTTTCAGCAATCATCTAGCACTTGAAATCCATATTATAGAATAAACTAGTCAAGACAATACAAAACTCAAAAAAACACTTATCTGAAACTTGAAATTAGTTGGCAACTGTTGAAGGGTGTTCCATTTTCCACCCAACCATAGGCACAATTTCTCTTGGTGTATTCATCAAATAGACACCCCCTAGATAGATCATGAAGCCATGAGAGAGAGGTTCTTATTTTTCTCAACAATAACAAGGGACAAATGTTACTCTCCTTCTCTCATAAGAACCTGATAGTTCAATCTTCTATCCACCAAGAAAGGGGGTATGTTGTGATTGCTCACTCAATCACTCAACTTATCTACAACCCCATTTATTAGCTTGATTAGAAAACGTTGCCCAATAGTTCCTATACCTAGAATAGTTTGTTTTCTCAATTCTCTTCAGAACTAGAGAGCCTCACATGCTCTAGCTCTTCAGAAATGGTCACCAAACCCATTCGTGTGCATTATTTTCTCTCTACCCACAATTTTCCTTTCTTTTATTTTCTTCTACAACAATATTCCATGGGTCCATTTCCCAATTCGTGGATCAGATCAGGAAGTTTTTGTAATATCCCCAAGGACGAGCCATGTTGTAATAATGTTTATGAATTGTAAATCATGTTTGTAGGCTGGTGAGCCAAGTATTGATAAGTTGGTGGGCTTATGTGTTTACTAGGCCGGAGAGCCTAAGT
>CBVK0100360627.1:0-10120 GCA_900067695.1 Picea abies | reverse complement strand
CTCTCTTCTCCTTAGCTTTGACATGTTGGAAACTTTAACACCAAAGGGTACCACGACATCAAGCTAAAAACCTTCTTCATTTTTTAAGTCGGCCTAAAAATACTCATGGAAGGCATGCACCCTCGATCCAAAATAAATCATGTTCATTGAAATTTCCCAAGATTATGCAATCAGTGCCATTCTTTTCTTGATAATATTCTCCACATAGCTCCTGGTTGATGTAAGTAAGCTTGAGGATCCTTTTAATTTGGTTGTGAGCGTGGCAGGTCCGACAATTTCCAAAGGGCTAGAAAGAAGTGGAAGAGGCATCAAGGTCTCTTCTAGTTCCTTAATCCTTTCCTTTAAATTTATATTTTCCACTTTGAGACCACCAATGGAGTCGCCAAATGCATTGCTAGTTGCTTTATGAATTATGGAAATATGGGAAGGCCGCACATTTATTAGGTTAACCTCTGAACGATATTTCCCTTTTTTATTCTTCACATCTTTCTTCTCAATAATTAATTTCTTATATTTGATGTCAAATACAATGCTCTAAAACACAAATGACTCTTCTTCATCAAAGATCTCATTCTCAACAATTTCCAATGACTGATTTTGGTGGGCCATGCCTATTGGTTGATCAATGTTGGGAAACATTTTATCAATTTCATTCTCGAGATCCATATCTTCGATGGAGAAGTTGTTGATGTCACTTTTGATTTGATGCTCTTCTTCTTCTTGTACAATATTCTTCCTCTTCTTCCTCAGAGGAAGTTTATGTGAGCTTTCAATTTTTCCTGACGGTGGGTTCTTGTCTCCTCCTCCGCCTAAATTATTGTTGAACACTTTTCCAGAGGGGTGGGTGGATGGAGCACTTCTCTAAGATGTTGTAGTCTTAGGAGTAACAATTGGGGATTGGGAACTCTTCTCGCTGGGAACCTTTCCTTTATGTTTCTAAAATTCATTGGTATTGAGTGCCATCTCTAAGTTTCCAACAGTGTGAGTAGGATCACCCAAGTTATTATCTTCTTCTTCTCCTAGAACAATGTGGATAAATGAATTTCTAAAAGCCACTACTAACATATATTCCAAAAATATTACATTAGGGTCAAACCATCTAATCTTTTCATCATACTTGAGATTCAATTTGTGGAAGTGGTTTGCAAATTCATCAATTTTGTTCATAGTTTTGAATAAAAAATCCCCAACTTTCCAAGGCAAAGATATGAATTCATTTTTTGTTTCTCATGAAAAAAGTGCATCCAGAAATTATATTGCCTTGCAACTTCTATAAAATACATTATGTCCGATATATGGGATGGAATAAAGGAGGTATTTTCCTTACCGAAAATCCTAATAACATTGTAATCTTCCATTTTCTCCAAGGTCTGCTTCTTATCCTAGAATTTATTTTCCTGGGAGGATATTCCTAGGGTATCTTTTCCAAACAACATTCCTTTAAAAACCAAGACAAAGTCATTGAAAACTTCATAAAAATGTAGGAAATATTTGTTCCTCCACAATGCCTAGTACCAAAAGGTGACAGGGTTGAAATCACAATTAACCTTCTTGCAGATAGACAATTTAGGAAATTGACAACAATGTCCTATCGGAAAAACTGAATAAGAATCCATAAAGAATTTATTATTGTTTTTATAGTGAGACAATTGGAAAGGGATTTCAATGGAAATCAACTTTCCCCAATCGAAAGTCGCCTGCGCCTTGACAGTAAAATATAAGATATAAAGAATCATACGAGAAACGTTGGAAGTATTTTCTTGGCCCGTAACTCTGGTAAATAACCAAGCAATTTCTAGAAAGTGGTTTTTGAACAAGTTGACTTGCAATCTAGTAATATCTTCAGGGATGGTTATGGGATTCTACAAGAATTCAAGTAAGATATCCATGTCATTGTCATATTTTTTCAATAAGTCCTTGCAATCTTCACCTTTGAAGGTGATTGTTGGCTCTGGGAGTTTACGCATTTTACAGAACACTTGAGGTTAAGGAGAGACAAGAGAATGGTCTTAGACTTGAATCGTTTGTTGACTTGGTATATATTTCTCACCACACTAGGAAATCATTTCCTTGCATTCAAAAACCTCAGGAACACAACCTACATGAGAAATTATGGACGTTCAAATTAATTCCTTTTGAGCATAAGGGGATGATTAGTAAGAATATGCTCTAGGCTACTGAAAGTTTTGGTCCTTGTGTCAAAAAAATTTCAAGGTATCTCTGCAGAAATGTTGTCGAGTTGTTGTTGTCGTAAGTTGACAAGAGCATTCTTTTAATCCAAATAAAATTTGAAATGAACGCTTGAGAGATATAATATAATTTTCTGCAAATCGTGATTTGATGTGGTTTAATAAGAAGTATCCTTGATCCCTTCACTTATTAATGACCATATTTATGGGAAATACATGATGAGATATTAGCATTAAACGATACCCTATCTCAGGTGAGACGACGTAGTGCACCCTGTGCACTACGTTGACTTCTGTTTTACTAGGAGGGCCGATAGTTTTAGAGGATTTGTTGGAACCCTGAATAGACATGAACCCTGGGTCACTCAAGATGAAGATACAAACTCAGAATATATATATATATATATATATAACCAACAAATGTTTTTTTTTTCATTGGTAGGAACAATACAGGATTGAATAGATGAGATATCTTGAATATCTATTAAAAGATACGTAAGATCTACAGGAGGCGGATCAAGAAAATATTAAAGCAGAGAAGAAAGCAATGAGACACTATAAGGGGATGTTGAGACTGTGGAATACCACAAAAGAAGAGATCAAAATCTAGCTAAGGACAAAAGATATGGAGTTTGCAAATATCTTGAGAAATACGTGTTTACTGATTTGCATGAAGTATTTTTAAATATCTTGAGAAATACGTGTTTACTGATTTGCATGAAGTATTTTTCTGTGATTTTCCACACTTATTGCAAGAGTGGATACTAAGGTTGAAGTATAACCACACAATGAACCAGATACGACAGTTAGAGTGGACCCCAATACATATTGAGCAGTTACAGTAGGTGAACAATAAATTCACCCATGCAGTAGATTTTTGCCTCAACATTATTGTGGCAGGATTTATAACAGAGTTTGCAGTAGATACAACAAAGTCGTATAGCGCAATAGAGAAAGATTTTCTATGTGGGCCTCGAGGAAGGTATATTAGATCATTGTATACTTCTATTAAGATACTGCTATACAAAAAAGGTGTAGTGACAATGGAATCAGACAACTAAACTTCCCTGCATGCATGGGGGAAGGGGGGAAGCACTGACAAAAAAAGGAGAAATGGAAGAAGGAAAGGATAAGGGAAAGAAGGAGGAACCCTTGGACCCAATCATGATGGATGGTGACCAGATAAAGTGGATCATGGTGACAACTGGAAATATGTGTAGCAAAATACCCTACCAATATAAGGTGAATACCAAGAAGAGAGTCGTAGATGCAAGGGAAGGCTTGGCGAGTGACCAGAAAGAGGTAGAGGATCTTTGGGTTGTGGATAATATTGAGGAAATATTGCATGCAACATATGAGAGGAAAGCGAGAGGTCCAAGAATGGAAAGATAAGGCAACAATCCTATCCATATTAATGTCAATGTGGAACCCATAAACCCATGTGTGACTAATACACCAAAGAGAACACGTCCATTTAGACAACCAAATTTCGGGAGAAGAAAGACAGCAGGAAGTACATCTACACAAGGAACAACAACTAGAGGAGCCAGTTCAAGAAACACTAGTCAAGTACCTACACCGCGCGGAGGTAGTAGTTCAGCGTTCAGAATGGCAGGACACGATCCCACCATCATGTTACCAGCATTAAAAGGAGAAGCATCAAAGGACTTGAAAAAAATTTTGTTCATCTGTGAGAATATTTGGGAAGAAAAACAGATCACAGACGAAGATACTAAACTAGCACAGCTAGCGATTACACTAAGGGATCGTGCACTGGATTGGTATATGAGTTTAGCTACAAATAATCCACCAGGGAGAACCAGAACAATTGCAGACATCAAGAAATTACTAATAAATGAGTTATAGAAGACAAGTTCAGAAGATCAGTACATGAACAAGATGATTGAAATTAGACAAAAATCGAGAGAATTCGTATGGGAGATTGACCAGAGATTGAAGGGACTAAAGGGAAAGTTGAAATATCTCATGATCGATATGCAGCATAGGCACTTATTCATCAATTCACTGCTACCACACTTAAAATACCCATTTTGACAACAAAAGTTTCAGACGCAGGCAACCCTGCAACTAGAAGAAAACCAGTATCAGCAGATGGATCCAACCATAGAAGAACTGAAGGAGGATTTTAAGAAATTAATGTTCCAGCTAAACCAAAATAAAAGTAAGGAAAAACAAGAAGTCATTTGGTGTACTATATGTAGGACGAAAGGACACCAAAAGAATGAATGTCCAACATCTGCACAGTATATGGCAGCAGGATTAACAAATATGTTACCAGCCAGAGGCTGTGGTGCAAAATTTGTAAGAAACCAGCCCACGATCCATATCATTTCCCAATGATGCAGAAATACCAGACAATCCCAAAGAGTTCATATTGCAACTTTTGCAAGTTAGTGGGCCTCGATGACAAAGATTGTAGAACTATGGATTTGATGCGAGAGAGGACATCAGATGCAGATAGAGTGCAGGAAGAAATGATGACTGGGAAATCCATACAACATTGCACAATAATAGTATAATATTGTGCAACAACCATATAATACTATGCAGTCACAGTACAACACATCACAACCTCAGTACAATACTGCATAGTACAATCAGGCACCTCGGTATAATGCGTTGAGAGGAGATTGATTAGGATACAGAGGTGGAGGATGAACGAGAGGAGATTTTGGAAGAGGTAGAGGAACAGTGGTATGTCATAACTATCAACAACTAGGACATTATGCAAGGGAATGTCCACTTCCACTAGCAACTTGTATGTATTGTTTTGCATCAGACCATGATATGGAAGAATGTTCGAAATTATTAGTAAAGATCCAGAAAAAGAGGAACCAGAACAACTAGAATGTTCAGTGGATTTCATCCAAAGCAAGGGTTGAAGGACGAAACATCAACATAGTTACCTGCAGAGGAGCTAAAATAGGAAATGACGCAGTTCGACAAGATCCATTACAACACCAGTGGGTGAAGACAAACATCGAACCAAGGACAAAGTTCGACGTGCATAATGAGAAGGATATATTTATGAAATCTAGACAAGAATTTCAAAACCACTACATTGCGTCGACTTCAACTATGCAGCAAATAAAGGAAGCACCAGAGTACAAGATGCCTTTGTTATCGGATCATACCAATGAAATGAAACCCATGGGACAAGTAAGTACAATCAAAGAATGATCCATCATCTATCAAAATATTGCAAAACATATTAGAAAGATGTAGTATAGAGATGGAAAGAAAACTAGAACAGAAAATATTCAATCACCTACATACAAGGAGAAGAAAAAGTAGGGAGTTTAGACTAAATACCAACATCGTAGATTTCAACATGGGATATATCATATTGGATCTAGGATCTTAAGTTAATGTATTACCAAAGAAGACATGGCAATGCATGGGAGATCCCAAATTATCATATTCACCTGTTCAACTGAAACTAACAAACCAACATAGATTCCTATCAATTGGTAGACTAAAAGGAGTGACAGTAGACATGGATGGAGTGCACACTAAATCATACTTTGAAGTGATTGAAATAGTGGATGACACAACACCATATCCAACGTTGCTTGGTTTGGATTGAGCATTTGACAACTAGGTCATAATCAATTTGAAGACATGAAAAATGACATTTGAGTCAAGTGAATACATGGTCATTGTGCCATTAGACCCATCACAAGGGGAAAGGTTTGTAGAACCCACTTTCTTAGACTTAGAGGAAATCAATGAGTTGTATAGAACAACTACGTGTGATGAGGATTACATGAACCAAACTGTAGATGGGATACTCAGTTGGCAAAGCATTACTTCATGTGCGGCAGACTCAGATACTAGTTTAGAGAATTGGCAACAAAGGCTACATGAAATTTCCATGAGAATATGTGCACGAATAGACTGCACAGTAAGATGGGTAGGCATGGAGATAAGGGAACCACCCAGTTCCCAGAAGTAAATGATCTAGAAGTATTCTTGGCACATTACAAAGATGAATTTTTAGATAATAAGAGACTTGATATAGCAATCAAGGCCACACCTGCAAGATGGTGGGGCACACACAAAGAGACAATCACATATTGGTACCAATGTAAGTGGTTACTATGCATAAGGTTTGGCGCAAAACAGAAAAATAACAAACAACAGAAGTATGATGGACAAGGGGCACCAACGGAACACTTGGAGGAGTGTAGAACGTTGTGGAAAAATACACCTCCAGAGGAACAGCCTCATCATTTTATACACACCCTAGAGGGAATACCAACGAACTGGTATACAGACCAAGAATTGTGCAAAGGAACTATGCCCTGGATGACATTGCAACATAATTTCACAGTCACTTTCTCATTTGAGCATGAGAACCCCAACATAGATTTCGCTCTTAAACATATAAGAGGAGTGATATTCATCAAAGAACCAGAAGTAGAACTTATCACAAAGGAACAACAATGGATCAAACAGATAGTTAAGGAACTGATGTCATGTTACCATGTACAAGAGGAAGCACCAGATGAAGATGATCTGTGCAACATTCAGATTGAAGAAGCAGAAGGTGAAAGAGATGTGGAAGTTCCACCCATAGAATCATAAGTCATTTCTGCATCGATCAAAGTAAAGAAAGTCAACATTGGGACAGTTGAGCATCCCAAAATGGCCAGCATTGGAGATTACTAGGATGAGAAAACAATGGAAAGAATAACATATTTATTGCACGAATAGAGTGACTTGTTTCCCACAACATTTACAGAGATGAAGAGTATAGTTGGAGAATTAGGAGAGATGAAGATACCACTCAGACCTGAAGTGAGATTGACCAGACAATGACCATATAGAATGAATCCAATATATAAGCATAAATTCAAGGCTAAGATCAACAGGATGCTCGAAGCCGACATCATAGAACTGGTCGAAGAATCAGAATGGATAAGCTTGATGGTAGTACATGAAAAGAAACAAGGAGGGATAAGAATATGCGTCGACTTGAGGAAGTTGAATGATGCATGTCTACATGACCCGTTCCCTACACCTTTCACGGATGAAGTGTTAGAGAACGTAGGATGACATGAAGCTAATTTGTTCACTAATGGGTTCTCAGGCTACCATCAGATCAAGATAGCACAAGAAGACAGATACAAGACCACGTTTGCGACATAATGGGGATCTTACCATACACGATCATGCCGTTTGGACTAAATAATGCACCAACAATATTTTACAGAGTAGTCATTTCTACGTTTAAGGAATTCATCCACCATTTTCTCGAAGTAAACTTGGATGATTGGAAAGTCTAGAGTTTGTTGAAATACCATGTAGAAGTCTTACGAAAAATGTTAGAAAGATGCAGACAGTGTCAGATATCACTAAACATAAAGAAATGCATATTTGGAACACCATTTGGGATACTATTGGGCCATATCATATGAAAACATGGTTTATTAGTAGATCCTGCAAAGATCGCAGTAATTGTTAACTTACCACCACCAAAAATCGTCTATGAGTTAAGAGCGACGTAGGGACATACAGGTTACTACAAGAAATTTATCAAAGGATATGCACATATTACTGCATCGATGGAAAAGACGTTAATAAAGGATACAAAGTTTCATTGGAATGACGAGTGTCAACACGGTCTGGATACCCTGAAGGAAACGATGGTCACCGCATTGATATTAGTATTTCCAGATTGGGAGAAGACATTCCACATGCATGTAGATGCATCAACCATAACACTTGGAGCAATCTTGGCGCAGCCAGGAGCGAGAGACTTGGATCACCTGGTAGAATTTGCAAGAAGAAAGCTATCAGACTGAGAGAAGAACTATAACATGACAAAAAGGGAAGGCCTAGCTATGGTCTATGCACTACAAAAGTTCAGAAACTACTTATTGGGAAAACATTTCAAGATGTTAACAGATCACTCAGCCCTGAAATACCTAGTCAACAAGCCAATGTTGGGGGGAATAATCTGTCACTAGTTGTTACTATTCCAAGAATTTGACTATGAAGTAATAATCAAGCCAGGAAAATTGAATGCAAGACTTGACCACTTATCAAGGGTCATAAAGGGAGAAGAACCCATGAATTTAGAAGACAAATTTTCAGATGCATAGTTATTCTCAGTCCATATCGCTGATGAATACTTCGTAGATATCATTCAGTACTTGAGCATAAGTACTACACCATAAGAATATAACACTACACAGAAGAAAAAACTAGTAGTCTGCACTGTTGACTATCAACTAATTGCAAGAAACCTATACAAAATGGGTGCAGAAAGCATCTTGTGAAGGTACGTGTTAGAACACAAAATACCCAGAGCTTTAGCAAAATCCCATGAGGGAATATCAGGATGGAATTATGCAGGTAAATCTTCCGCACAAAAGGTATTTCATGTAGGACTATGGTGGTCAATGATTCACAGAGACTCGAAGGAGTATTGTTAAAGATGTGATGTCTGTCAAAGGGTAGGAAAACCCAACAGAAGGGACGAGATGCCATTATGACCACAAGTAACATTACAAGGATTTGAAAAGTGGGAAATAGAATTTGTGGGACCAATCAACCCACCGACAAAGAGAACAGGAGCTAGGTACATTATCACTACGAAAAAATATTAACAAGATGGGCGGAAGCTACACCGGTAAAATATTGCAGCATCGAAAGAACAACACACTTTTTGTTTGAAAAAAGAATCACTCGATTCGGGTGCCTAATAGTTTTGATGAGTGACGAAGGAATGCACTTCATAAAAAACACCATCCACGTGATGAATGAAGAATTTGAATTCCACCACCAGAAAAGCACACCGTATCATCCACATGAAAATGGCACAGTGGAAGCCTTCAACAAAAATCTGGAGAATGCACTGACAAAGATTTGTAACGTCAACAAAGATGACTGGGACCTCAAAGTACCAACAATATTATGGGCATACAGGACTACATGCAAAAGGTTGACAGGGCACACGCCATTTAAACTGGTTTATGGCCAAGAAGTAGTAGTGCCTTTAGAGTTTTTAGTACCCAGTTTGCACGTAGCAGCTATCAAAAGAATGAAAGAACGAGGTGTAGTATAGAAGAGACTGAATCTGTTATTGACCATGGAGGATGACTGAATATTGGCAAGATTCCATCAACAAGTGCGGAAATCAAGAGACAAATCTTGGCACGATAGACACATCAAGAAAGCAAATGTTCAAGGAAGGAGATCTAGTATTGATGTATGAAAACAAATTGTTACGGCACCCAGGAAAGCTTAGAATGCATTGGTTAGGACCATATGAAGTAATATCTATCACAGACAGAGGTGCTTTACAGTTAAGAGATTTGTTAGGCACATAACTCAGAGGAATGACCAACGGGAGATGACTGAAGCTGTACAAGGACAGTTGACCACCCACCATGCAGTAAAAAAAATAAAAAATAAAAAATAAAAAAATAAAAAGGAAACAAAACTAAAAATGGTGTAGTACGCCATAAGTAGAAAGGCCACATGAATTAAGAAACACGAATTCGGCAAGGATAAGAAAAATGGTTACATACAAATGGAAACAAGTGGGAAAAAGAAAGGCGACAAAAGCAACATGAAAGGACAACACTAGGAGAAATTAAAGAGAGGCAATGACCGATGGAACGACACATTAATCACACCCACAAAACATGGCACAACAAGAGTAATGGTAAGTATGAAACTGTCGAAGATGCATTGAATCCGCAATTAAGGTGCATTTAACCCATAACCAAAAAAGAGTACTCGACAAGCTTCATGGGAAAGCCATACAACACACAGATGTGGGAGCCCATAGTCTATTCATGAAGACAGAGCAGACAGAGAGCACCAGAGGCGAAACAAAACATAGAGCATTCACAAAGACCATAGAGATCATTCAATTCTAGCAGCCATTTGATACTCAC
>CBVK0100360607.1:0-13234 GCA_900067695.1 Picea abies | reverse complement strand
GTTGAGACAAGTAGTTGATGAGTTGGCACATACATGAGGTGTATAGTTGATAATGTTGGTACATCTTGATGAGTCATGGTTGATGATTAGTTGATGTATGATTGGTAAATACTTGGTACATGGTTGGAGGAAATTGTAAGTATTATTTTTGACAAAGGGTTTATGGATGATGTAGCATACTTGTCTTGGTATATTATTAGAAGCACATATTGATCTTGGTGATGATTATGAGTTGTTGTGTTATGCTTGGTTGATGCACATGTTGGTGATATTGTGCATATGGTTGAGATTTGTCTTGGTGATTGATATTGGTGAGTAGATTTGATTTGGTTGATAAGATTGACGAGACAAGTTGTTGTGATAGGTTTTTTGGACAGGTTATTGTGATAGGTTATTTGTACATGTTTGGTGCATGGTTGATGCATTTGTTTATGGTACATGTTGAGGTACATGTTGATATATGGTACATGTTGGAACAGGTTATTGGTATAGGTTGTTACAGGTTGTTTGGTGCAGGTTCATTGGTATAGTTTTACAACATTATATCTCATAGTGATAGGGTGATAGTGGTTCCATCATTCTACTTATATTTCAGGGTGGTTGGACGGGGAAAGGACATATGGTTGTAGCTACCTTCCAGTTGTAGCCGGATAACATAGGGGGTTGTAGCCTCCTTCTAGTTGGAGCTAGAGAATTGGGGAGTTGGAACTTCCTTCAGGTTGTAGCTTGAGAAACTAGGGGGTTGGAGCCTCCTTCCAGTTGGAGCTGGAAAACAAAGGAAGTTGGTGCTTCCAATGAATGTAATTCTTAAAGACATATAAGAAAAAACATTTCGTGGTTTTCTCCTGCTTTGGGTTTCCACATAAAAACAATGGTGTACTGTGTATGTGTATGATTTCTCATTTGTTCAATATTTATTTACTCTACAACTATTGGATGATAATGCTACATTTATATAACACTTGCATTTTATGGTTACAAATGATTAAATTTCTCTATTACTAATTCACCCCCCCTCTTAGTAATCCAACACTAAAATAATTTCAGTGGATGAGAATTAGATAATAATTCCTAGTAAATAAGGTTGGAGACAATTTTATTGTTGTGGAAAACATTATTGAGGTAGGGTTATTTCTTTTTATTTTTTATAAACTCATTCACTTTCTTTTCTTATTGATATTAGAGTGATGTTTTGTGTTTAATACAAACTTTATGTTTGTCATAAATAATCATATTTTTTTGTTTCCAATTGAAAATCCTCAAAACCAAAACCTTGAAAATACTAATTTTAAAAATGCTAACCGTCAAAACATGGATCCCAGAAATAAAATACAAAACCCTCCAATCTAAGAGGAAGAAAATTAAACCCAAACTCCTAAATATCCTAACCCTTCTCAAGACTGGAATGTTGGGAATCTAGGAGAAACAAAAAATTTGAGAGGTCTAAGTGTTATGTTTAGATATGGATACCATTTCCATCACTTTCTTGGGAAAACACTTGACTTTGTTGGACACACCAATCACACTAAGATGGGGGGGTGAATCAGTGTGAGGGCTATTTTTTCACTTCTCACAAAACTTTAGTTAGTAATCACCATTCACAAAATCATTACTTATTACTTCCATTCATATTTAGTTTCTTGCATGTAAATATATCTCAATTACATACATTAATAATAAATAGCTATGGACCATCACAATAAAAAACACAAGGAACACCAAATATATGTATAAGTTTCTTTTGTATTACTGACTACAATCCTTGGGTTTTATCAACACCAAATGAAATAGAGCACCGACTCCAAGAGAGCACCAAATCTCATTGCAAGACCCAACCTAAAGATCTCAGCACCAACTGAGAAGAGGAATCCAACCCTCAAGTACAAGACCCAACTTGTAGACAGAAAGAAATCTGTCAAACTGTACCAACGGTCTATACAAACACAAGTGCATCACCTATGTGACACACAACCTATCACATCAATCTCATCATCTAAATATGATATGTAACTCTGTAACAGACTTGTTTTATATGATCACAAAATTGCAAACCTTCCTTAACTGTAACATAAAGAGACTATCATTTTTATCAAACTTTACTTTAGTCTCACATGACTAATTTTGGATTAGTCAACAACCCTAACTTGTAACAATAATAACTCTACACCTATAATGAATAAAGGTGTGAAAATGGTACACAATGTTCTTCAGTTTTTTTTCTGCAATTCCTCTAGGTTTCACTTTTTGTAACCTCCCAAAAAATGATTTATAGAAAAAATGGCATACCTTGTTGAATTCTGACTTATTCTAGAGAGAGAACTTGTAGAGCCTGCCCCACATGAAAAAATTGCTTTATGTATTTGAGAATGGTAAAAAACATACTACAAACTGTAATATAATTAATACATTTGTTCTTACCGAATTTGGATATGTTATGAAGAAGTTATGACATTTTTACCTGAAACACCTGTTTTAGACTAGTTTGAGGACTAGCCACAAGCCCTATTTTCCACAGAGCGTAACTACCAAAATAAAATGACCCACAAGCTAAAATTTTTATCACAGTTAATTTGCTATGTTTTCTCAATAGCCTCTATATTTCACCATCTGAATCATTCTAGAAAATATGTATTGTGAAAATGGTGAGATGACCTGTAAATAACATACGTTAGAAAGCATCATCAAAAAACTTTATCCTCCCTTGAATTCTGACATTCTTTATTTTACCTTCCCTTTGAAATTATCCTTAGATAACTTTTAGTTACCTCAATCACTTGTAGATATTCAATATTATCAATGGATGCTAATGGGAGACCCTTTCTCTCTTATTTATACTCTCCAAGTAGCTTCCTTTAGAAGTATCCACTTAACCACTTTGTCCACTTAACCAACTTTGTCCACCTAGACACTTTGTCCACTTAACCACTTTTTCCACTTAACCAACTTTGTCCACTTAGCCACTTTGTCCGCTTAACCAACTTTGTCCACTTAGACACTTTGTCCACTTAACCACTTTGTCCACTTAACCAACTTTGTCCACTTAGTGACTTTGTCCACTTGACCACTTTGTCCACTTAACCACTTTATCCAAAAATAGTAAACTCTCCAATTCTAGTTGCAAATAATTTATTTTTAATTGTTTTCTTGTTGCAACCACTTAACTCATGACTAACCACTTTGACTAGTCAACTTCTTCTAGGATCTTCTAGAATAATTTTACTTATTTGACCTTCTATAGGCTTCTAGATAACTCAGGAGGGTTCTCCAACTTAACATGGCCATAACTCTCTAACCGTGAGGAGTTATGCGATGCTCCACATATCACCAGAAACAACATGACATATACTATCCATATGGAATAGTTTCTCCTAAAAATTCATTGATATTCATTACATTATTCCTTAATAAAACTTGGGTTCCCTAACCACATTGTTGGGCTACCTAACCATTTATACTTCACAAAGTGTCTTCCCATAAGGGATTTCACCATAAGGGGACCACTTTGAGAACTTTATCCAAGAGCGTCTTCTCATGAGGGATTTCACCATAAGGGTACGGCTTTGGAGTTTATCCATTTGGTTATTCTTATCAACCATGACAAGACAACAATGACTAACCTTTACATCATCCCGTCTATACATCGATCCATGACAATACATAACTATGGCAACACTTGACATATTTGACATCAATTACATCTATGAAAACATATTCCATCAATCAATACATCAATGATACTATGACAAAGACATCAACTCTTTGACATCAATCATTTGACATCAATGACAACATAATGCAACAATCTCCCCCTTTGGCATTCATGGAAATACAAACATTGATGGAAACATGTAGACATTGCATTTCTCTTCATCAATAGTCATCTCAATCACATCAATGTGACTATCTCTCCCCCTTTGACATCAATGAAAAAGGGTAGTTCTCTCCTTGTGGTTGCTCCCCTTGTTTGGATTCCTTTGAGATTCCTATGAATAATCTCCCCCCTTTTGAAAAATGGATATCACTCTGATGTAATGTTGAATACATATTGCTCATGCTCCCCCTATGACCATCATTCTCCTTGGAAGCATGCCTATGTTCTCTCTCTGCAAGCATCTATCTCTCTATCCTACATCTGATGAATCTCTTCTCCTAGAATCATGGGAAGAAGAATGACTCCCCCTATGGGTATGTATCCCCATATCTTCTCTACAAGATGAACAATATGCTACCTCTACAATATGATTCTGGTGCAAATGATACTGCTCAACCAGAACATATATCAACTGCTCAAGAATGATCTGCTCTTCCTATGACAATCCTTGGACTGGTCCATGCATCAAACTCATGCCATACGATACACTGTGAAGACAAATATATGTCAACAATGAATAGAGAATCGTGAACACAACATCAACCATGTACATCCTGTGCCATGCTATGTTCCAACCATGCACAAAACCCATGTACATCAACCATGTACATCAATACCATATAATATACCATAAGTTATCATCAATGGAGTGTATCAACCATATGCCAAGAACATGTGCCAATTGTGTGCCAACTATATGCCTCTACCTACATGCCAAACATGTGCCTCAAACAAATGTCATATCACTCATGATATGCCTCTACCATGAACCAAGTGCCACAACCATGTATCTCAACCATCAATATATCAACCAAGCATCATAACAAGTGTCTCAACTATATCATCCCATACATCATGTACCAAAGCAAGTGCATCAACCATAGATCAAGCTATGAATCATCAATGATGTACAACATAACCACCTCATCAACTCATCAACTACATGTCTCAATATATAGCTCAACCACATGCCAAATGCATGCACCAAGAAATCCAACAAATATTCCTCTAACAATACATCATAAGATATATCAATGGAGCTCACATATGTATGAGCCATGTACCATGAAAGATCTGCGTCAAAATATATTCACTACAACAAGTACTAAGAATCCAATAGTACCTCTAAACATTTATTAAGAGTGTCCCTCAATAGATCAATGATATGTCTCTATATAACATCACATCAACATGAATTGTCCGATAAACAACATGCCATATCATCACTGACATAACCAACATTGTTCCTCAACAGTAAATGCCTCAATCCACAATCTAGAGTTAGTACCATGCATCCAAGATATATTTTCAGCATTCAACCATATGTCATAACCATACATATATCATATACACATGCCAACATATAATCATGAAAAACTGCAATAAACCATGTCAGACCCTGCAAAACAGAGTTATACTGTCAAACCATGCTGCAACTCATTTGCATAGCCTTCTTTTATAAGGATTTTACCACAAGTACGTGGCTTGTTCTACAGACAAATTGCGTATGTACGTGACCTTTCTATAGGTCACCTTGCGTATGTATTCAAATTCTCCCACAAGATCCCATGTATGCTTAAGAAAAAATCAAGCTTGAGCTTGCCTCATGGATGCCATTTTGTTCTGGTTGTTCAGTCTTTTTCATCCACTTCTAAGAGTGTCCTATTCTCTGAGTACTATTTCCTTTAGCTTCCATACTTTCAACCTTATATTCCTTCCTATATTCATGTGTTCTTCTTGTCATGATATATTGTCTTCATGGATTGTCTTCTTGTGTTCCAAAAATCCTAGGATTTGTGGCCAAACCCACTGGAATTGTAGCATCTCATGGTGTGACAATGAGCAACAATGTGTCTCACTTGATTACCTCCAACACCTTAAAGTGTTATGAAACCTTCCACTATATTTTTTGCATAATTTATGCAATCCAAATCTTTGTGACCATATTCATTACATGAGTAGCAATGACCATGAAAACAATTTTTATAACTTTTATTTGGTGTCCATCTTGAAGGTGTCTCTCTTCTGAATTTTCTTTGAGGTGTAAATATGGCTTCTTGATGTCTTCCTTGCTTTATTCTTTTGAAAGTTTCCTTTCTTTGTGTAGATGGTTTAATTTCAAAATTACTTCCACCTTTTGAGAATGAAGGACTTACATTATGCTTCTTAGAAGTGTTAGTTTCAAGATGTATAACTTCCTTGTTGTATCCAAGACCCGATTCATCATTTGGAGATCTTTGTCTATCTGGGATCTCATCCAAGATTATTGAGTTGTTAATGAGCTTGATGTGAGTGTTTCACTTCTCTAATTTATTTCTAAGATCGACAACTTCACCTTCCAACTTATGGCATGAATCTTCCTTTTCTTTTACTTGATTCTTCAATAGTTCCTCTATTCTCTTGGCTTCATCAATTTTGGTCTTAATATTGAAATTAACTTCAAGAATTTTTATAATCTCATCATCTACCTTCTTCTTTTTTTCTATTTCATTGTTTAGTCTTTTGATCTCTTCTTCTTTTTATTCTAATTGAGTCTTTTTAATTTCTTCTTGTTCTTTGAGCATTGTTTTTAGTGCCATGGTATATCTTGGGTACTTTTCTAGGACTTCCTTGGTGTATTTTTCAATATACTCAAAAGAGATTGAGTAATGTCCTATTTCACTGCAAACATCATCTAACTCAGATAAAAATTTATCTTTAAGCTTCAACAAATATTCCTCTTCATCTATAGGATAAATGTCACCTGATTCTACACAAACTACTTATATATTTTCTTCTTCACTTGTGGAGAAACATTCAACATCATCACACCTAGAATTATTGCAATCATAGGATTTTGGATATTATTTACCTTCATTGTTCGTGATGGAATTGTACTCAGTGTCTTCTATTTTTCCTTGATATTTCTTCTCTAGCTTCAACCATAGATCCTTGGTGGAAGTACATTGTCCCATGATTTCTTTGAGAAAACTTGAGAGTCCATTGAAAATGGTCTTGAGAGCCAATGCATCATTCTTCTTTTCTTCCTTTTGAGATGCAAACTTTGACTTATTATTCAAGGGAACTGATCCACCAATAAATGCTTTCTAAACACCTGCTCCTTTTTCTTTCATATACCCTTTCATTTCTATTCTCCATTCTGAATATTTTTTCTCATCAAAGATTGGAACTTCATCATCCATTTGTGTGCCCATGGATATCCTCCAATATTGTTAAGGATTATAGTGAAGGCATTCTATGATACCAATTGTTGGACACACCGATCACATTGAGAGTGGGGGGTGAATCAGTGTGAGGGATATTTTTTCACTTCTCACAAAACTTTAGTTAGCAATCACCATTCACAACATCATTACTTATTACTTCCATTCATAATTAGTTGCTAGCATGTAAATATATCTCAATTACATACATTAACAATAAATAGCTATGCACCATCACAATAAAGAACACAAGGAACACCAAATATATGTATAAGTTTCTTTTTTATTACGGACTACAATCCTTGGGCTTTATCAGCACCAACTGAAATAGAGCACCAACTCCAGGTGAGCACCAACTCTCATTGAAAGACCCATCCTTCATATATCAACACCAACTAAGAAAAGGAATACAACCCTCAAGTACAAGACCCAAGTTGTAGACATAAACCAATCTGTCAAGTTGTACCAATAGTCTATACAAACACAAGTGCATCACCTATGCACCACACAACCAGTCACATAAATATGATCATCCAAATATGATCTGTAACTCTGTAACAGACCTGGTTTATATGATCACAGACCTGCAAACCTTCCTTAACTTTAACACTAAGAGACTATCATTTTTATCAAACTTTACTTTAGTCTGACATGAATAATTTTGGATTAGTGTTGGCCCTTGGTTATTTCCCTTGGTTATGGAAGAAAGCGAAGATTAAGGAATAAAGGAAAAGTACGAACTACGTGGAAGGCACATTGACTGAGAATGGGTCGATGCAGTGGTCAAAGAAGCAAAAAAGAAGGATAAAAAGAAGGAAAAGCTAGTCGTTGGAAGAGAAGATCTAGGAAAACAAAGAAACAAGGAATATGGATCGTGGACAACTTAGCAAGTGAAAAAAGACATCAACATGTGCTTTGGAGAACCTTGCAGGAAAGAAGGAAAGATAGGCTGGCAAAGCCCTGAAAATGTGGGTCAAGTTGACATAGGGTTTTAAACACCTAGGGTTTTGGATCTAGGGTTTTGACACCTAGAAGTTTGTCATGTAATGTATAAATAAAGGTCTAGGAGAGTCAAGAGCATTTCTCAATAGTTGGTTCATGCTACTGTGGTTAATGGTTGTTGAGTGTAGTTATTGTGTGAGAGAGAGAGCAGCATGATATGGTAGAGAGTCTGTATTATAAGATATTCATCTAGGTGAGAAGGTCAACCCTGCAACTGGGTTCACAGGGAGGAGAGAAAGAGAGAGAGAGATCTCCAAGCTAAGTGCACAGATAGAAATGTATATTTTCACATAATATATCAAGAAACGTAGTTCTGTGGATGTAGCCCAAGGGAGAGGACTAACCACGTATACCTTATTGTTATGTGTGCTTGATGATGTGTTAATTTATATCTGTTATATTTTTGATGCATTGTTGTGATAGATCTGAGATATAACTTGTAAAGTAGGCTTAAGTGTGGTAAAGAATATCTAGATTATTGTGTATTGTTTCCTTGGTTCCACTTTGCATTTCCCCTGGTTGTAGACACATGTGTCCTGCAACCCCCTATTGCTACTTCAGGTGAGACTGCATCTGCTCCGCAGGTGTTTCCGAAAGGTCCAATAGTTAGGGCTTGTTGGTGCTATGTTAGAATTGAACCCTGGGTCTACCCCTGTGCCAACAAATGGTTTCGTTGTCGGCACCAGGATCTTCTTGAGGGAATGCCAAGGTGGTTTTCATCAAAGACAAATATTCAGAAGTGGATAGAAGAAAAAGAAAAGGAATTCGCTAAAGCTTAGAACAAAAACCTTTATGTTAGTACAAAAGATTGGTTGGGAAGGTACATATTCACCGACATACACTTGATTTTATTTGGAGGAATTCATAAAGAGTTATACGAGTGGTTAGCCAGATTAGAAAATACCCAATTTGAGATCATATCTAGACCATCGGTGGTTTGGACATCGACACTGATCAAGAAGGTCAAGAGAGTTGATAACGTCATGTCAAGAGTAGAAAATCACTAGTTTGATAACACCATTGGAGGGTACAAAACCAAGTTTGCTATTGACAAAATAGATTCATATAGCCAAGCAAAGAGATATTTCTTCAAGGGACTGAGGGAAATTTTTTACACTTTTTGAAGTTGAAGATCAAGATGCTATTGCATGAGAAGAACATATTGAATATACAATAATCGGTTGGATTGAAAAGATAATGTTCAAGAACTCATAAAGAGACAACGACATAGAGGTTGGACATACACGCAGTGGGAGAACCTTCAGAGAGGTTCCTCTAGTGAACTTGTTTGAGAAGACTCACGAGCCACTGGTATAGGACAAAGGGTTCTACAGTGGAGAAGAAGAAGATTTATTGAACGAGGAACATTCAAATTCCACTAGGGCAGAGGAAGGGAAGACTGAAGAACCTCGTCGAGAAGGATCAGAAACTTCAGGAACTTCTCCTACCATCGAAGTAAGTACTATTAATCCTTCTGTTATTTTAGCAACACTATGTAACCAGAGTAGCCAGAGTTATCAGAGCACTCAAAGTACTATTACCAGTAGTTCAACACATACTCAGTCAAGAAACCTAGGAAGATCTATGGCAGATGAAATGAGGTTACCTATCTTTAGAGGAGATGGATATGAAGATCATGATCAACATTGGTTTGCATGTGAAGTTGTATGGAGTATTAAGCAAGTCAATGATGAATTTTTTAAGAGAGATTGGTTTAGTACTACCTTGAGAGACTGCGCACTGAGCTGGTACATGAAGTTTGTTAAAGGGACTGTACAACCTAAATCACTGAATGATATCAAGAATACGTTGAGTGCAGAATTCAAGAAACCCAAGTCAGAGCCACAATGCATCACAGAACTGAAATAAATCAAGAAGAGAGTAGCTAAAACTGTTTGGGAGTTTGATCAGAGGTTTAATACCTTGACAGGCCACTTGAGATTTCTGATTCTAGACGAGCAAAACAAGGAATGGTTCATTGTTGCCCTCTTACCACACATTACAGTTTCTCTGATGCAACAGAAGGTCTCTTCATAGGATGAGGCATTGGAGATCACCATGAAACTAGAATCAACCCCTATGGGAGAATCCAGCTTAGGTATGAGTCAAATTTTGAGTCAACTAACTAGCTTATCTCTGCAGGTTGAAGATATGAAGAAAGAAAAAATAAAAAATAAAAGAGAAGACATCTGGTGCATCAGATGCAAAACAGAGGGCCATGAGAAGGAGCATTGTCACCTATTTAATGAGTACTTGGTCTCTAGAGCTCCGATCCCTTTGAAGCAGGTTACTCTACCCTGGTGCGAGGTATGTAGAAATAAACATCTCCCTAGTGAATTTTATTACATAAAAAAATATGTCCAGACACCTACCAATCTTTACTACACATTTTGTAAATTTGTGGGGTATGATGAGAAGGACTGTAGGGATTATGAACTCTTGCATGAAAGGTCAAGAGATACATATAGGATTCAAGGAGAGATGAAACAAGAGGGAAATGCTACGCATTTTAACTCCCTAGGAAGAGAAAACATCAACCCTCGCGGTGGATTCCGAGGAAGAGGATGAGGAGGAGGCATGGGTCAAGGTTGAGGTCAGATCATTTGTTATAACTGTGCCCAACCAGGTCACTTGGAAAGGGATTTCCAGAACCCTTGTACCACTTGTTGTTACTGCAATTCATTTGAACATGTTATTGAATATTTCCCAGTGTTGTTAGCGAAACTTCAGGAGAGATGAGGGGAAAAATAGCAAGTACAACCGATATCAGCAGAACCTCGTGGAGAGGATCCCAGATTTGCTGCTATCACTAGAGGAGGCAATGTTAGAGGAAGAGGATGAGGAGGAGGCATGGGTCAAGGTTGAGGTCAGATCATTTGTTATAACTGTGCCCAACCAGGTCACTTGGAAAGGGATTTCCAGAACCCTTGTACCACTTGTTGTTACTGCAATTCATTTGAACATGTTATTGAATATTTCCCAGTGTTGTTAGCGAAACTTCAGGAGAGATGAGGGGAAAAATAGCAAGTACAACCGATATCAGCAGAACCTCGTGGAGAGGATCCCAGATTTGCTGCTATCACTAGAGGAGGCAATGTTACAGGAGAAAATAGGGTGACTCCAGGAAAGACTACAGAAGAATCAAGGATCAAAAGAGCTGCAGAGAAGACACAGTTGCTTGATCCAAGGAAAGAAAAACAAACATTTGAGGAAGCAAGAAGAGAATTTGGAAGAGAACAAGATTCTTCATCTAAGGCACAACCAGAAGTGAAAGAATATGGAATTCTCATGGAATTCGATCACTCTGCCTTGCCCAGAGATGGAAAAGAGGTAATAAATCTTGTCAGTTTCTTGTATATGTTCATTGATTTGATAAAGCATGAAAGAGCTGTGCAATAACTACAACACTTGATCAGAAAGTATGAGCTAGGGAAAGTAGATCCTCTACTGAATAAAGTAGTACATCAAGTATCAAAAAAGAGAAGGACAAACAAGCTACTACACCTTAATGCTCAGATTGGGGACTATGACATAGATTACATGGTCATCGACTTGGGATCAGAAGTCAATGTTATGATGAATCAGACCTGGGCATTGATGGGAAAAAATAAGTTGATCTATTCCCATATCAATCTCAGAATGGCTAATCAGCAGGCAGTAAGCCCCTTTGGAATATTGGAGCATGTCCCTATGGACATCGATGGGGTAAGGACATTTTTAGACTTTGAAATAATTCAGATAGTTGATGATAGTTGTCCTTATCTTGGGTTGTTAGGAATTGATTGGGATTTCAACAATTCTACTATGGTTGACTTAAAGAAAATAAGAATGATGTTTGAAGGTGATGGCCTTAATGTCATTGCACCTCTTGATTCTGATGAAGGCCATAGATACACAGAACCCATCAGAGAAGAAGACTGTGCTTATGAACTAGAGAATATATATAAATTGACAGAAAGACAACATGACTACATTAATCCTATGACAGATGGAAATTTAAGCTGGAAAAGTAAGTGCATGCTCTTCATATTCAGAAGAAGCACTGGAGAACTAGAAGAATAGGATGTATGAAATCTCTACGTGGAGGTGTGCTAGATTGACCTGGGAAGTTTTCTGGATTGGTACAAAAGTAAGTAACCTACCCACATTTGATGGTTTAAATCATTTAGAAACATTATTTTTTTAATTTGAAGAAATTGTACCAATACAACAGAGGTTGTTGGCACTGGATGAAGCCTTGAAAGAAACACCATAGATATGGTGGGGAACACACAAGAAGAACATCATGGAGTGGGTTCAATGTCACACTTTTATGGCAGTGTGCTTTTCAGACCAAGTTGAAGGATGAAAAATTAGATACACAGGTCATAGTTGTTCGAAGGACCATGTGTGAAGGTGTGAGGAGGCCTGGAGAAACATTCCTCAATAAAATTGGGTGCATAAATTCATTAACACTTTGGAAAAAACACCTATCAATTGGTATCTTCAAGAAGAACTGTGCCTCACCACTTCATATTGGTATGATATGACTCAGAAATTTATAGTTACATTTTTATTTGAAAGTCAACACCCCACAGTAGATCAGGATTTACAGGTTGTAAGGCAGAAAGTCTTTGAGGAGGCACCTAAACTCCCTATTGGGCAAGAGGAATATGAATGGACTACACCTCTTCAAAAATTAAAAGGTTTCTACAATATCAATGCTGATGAAGATGATGATCCTAGGAATTTAAACATCGCAGAAACTGAAGGACAAAGAGACATAGAAGGTCTAGGGGTTGAACCACCTTTCATTGGACAACCAATCAAAATCAAGAAATTTAATATTGGAATAGAGAAAGCACCTAAGTTGACCAACATTGGATATTATTGGGATGATGCCACTATTGATAAGATCACAAAATTACTACATGAATATCATGACTTGTTTCCAACCAAGTTCACCAACATGAAGGGAATTAAAGGGCCCATGGGAGAAGTAGAGATCCTCTTGAAACCATATGCAAGGCCAGTCAAGAAGAGACCCTACAGAGTGAATCCCAAGTATAATAAGAAAGTCAAGATTGAATTAGACAGAATGTTGGAAGAAAGAATCATAGAACCTGTCAAAGAATCAGAGTGGATTAGCCCTATGGTGGTCTAGGATAAGAAGACAGAA
>CBVK0100360573.1:0-13947 GCA_900067695.1 Picea abies | reverse complement strand
CAAATATTAAAATGACACTTACCACGACACCAGACTTGTTACCTCATGAAGCAAGACCTATTGTCCTTTATGGGCCAAGCTGGGTGTGGTGGATGTTGCTGCCATCGATCAGATGGTGATGTGTGGTATGATAGGGGCCCCTACCTGGTCATTTGCCTATCGATACTCCATGTCTACAACCTAAGGGCCTCGAGATATCATCTCCTTAGTTATCCCTAGGAGTTGGGGATAACATGTGGCTCCTACTTGGGGACATGTGCTCATCGTAGAGTGCATGAGAACCACAACATTTCTTGGTGGACATGTGCCTACACTAAATACAAAATCGTAAAATCCAGGGTGGTTCTATCACCCTTCATCCATATATATCAAAAACCAAAACTAAAAACTAATCTAGAAAAAAAATTTGTGGCATTTTTTTCTTTTGTAAATCTAAGCTAAACATGAAATCAATATGCAAGTAGAGCAAAAAGAAATATGAAATGCAACTAAACTACAATGAGAAATCAAGATGAAAATGCAGGAAATAAAAATGACCTACCTATTTACCTGGGGCCTGGGCCCTGAAGAAGTCAAGTTCCTTGAACGTAGCTCCAGAGAAGAGACCCATCCATCGGTAATGGCATCTTTCTCTTGTCCAAAGCTGTCAAATAATACTTCTCTTTCTCAAACTTATTCTTGATTATGTAAGGGCTAAGCCAAGTGTTATTATCCTTCTGGTCATATTTAGGCTTTCCCTTCTTCTTATCCCACATGAACGCAAGACTTCCTTCACTATAGGCTTTCCCTTCTTCTTATCCCACATGAACGCAAGACTTCCTTCACTATAGTTGAAGTAAGGTATATTATCGATGTAAGGATAGGAAGGAGGTCATGTGTTGGCTTCATTTCTGATGGCTTCTTCATGTTCTTTGTCCTTATTATCTTTTTTCTTCAATATCTGGATGGACCTCGGATCTTTCCATTGGAACTTCACAATATTTTATTTGTATACATGTGTCCTTGGCAGTAGCGTATCTATGCAGTCCTCCTGCATGAAAATTAAGTCTTGTGGATCATATCCAATGGTGTTTGGAACCTCATCAAACTCACCCTCACTTGTATAATCAAGATTGTTGGGGTCAAGCACATGCTTGTCGTCCCGCTCTCGACTATATAATACCTCAAAGGTGCCATCCCCCATGGGAATGTGTGCATGGGTAAGATCCATGCTAAGGAAACCTCCAAAGGTGCCATCCCCCATGGGAATGTGTGCATGGGTAAGATCCATGCTAAGGAAACCTCCAAGGGAATCAAACCAACTCCTCGATAAGAGAATCCCCCAATCGTATGTGACATCAATCACCACTATGTTCATAAGGAGGTTGATATGCAGAAAATCAATCAGGAAGACCTAAACATTCTCACATATTCCATAAACCTTGACCCTCTTAGAATCAATTCCACACACATTTCCATATGGTCGGGTCGTATTCAAGCGAATTTGTTCCATCACCTTCAAAGAAATGACATTTGTTGAGGCTCTGGAATCCAGCATACAATTTTTTAGGAGGAGGCCATACATGCCCAAGGAAATATAGAAAGTAGGTTTGTTGTCCCTATGTTGATCAAGGTACATGGTATTCAAAATGATTAGAGGGTCCTACTTATCAGTTGGTACCTGTAATAACTTCAATATTCTCCTCCTCATAGAAGGAATTTTGCATATTTCTGTTATAGGGACCATCATATTCAACTTCTCACACATGGTTGCAACATCTATGTTCAACTAAATCTCATATGTTGTAGATGGATTTGGAAGCAAATCATGTACTGGAGGTGGGAGTGGTGGGACCACCTTCTCTGTAGGTGGAAGAGGAGAAGTTTCTTTTGGCTAAGGGGGAGCGGAAGGTTGTGATGGAGGAACTAGAGCTTTATTTATTTTAGTGTATCTCAAACATTCCCTCTTCCTCAGTTCCTTTGTTTGATCATCTGTTAATTGATTCAACACCTAGAGTCTTCCCTCTTTTTCCCCTTGTCTTCTAGACTTTTCAATATGTTCCTATGTGACCTATTCCTCTTGGAAGTTACATATCATATCCATGAAGTTCGTACTGTCTGTAGAATATTCATCTCGTCGGGGACATTCATCCTCTCGATGGGGTTCTTGACATGGAGAACACCACGGTGTATGTTCAGTGTTAACCATTCCAACTGGGTTCAACGTATCAGGGGCCTTTACCTCTTGTTGAGGCCTTTGTTTCCAACATGTGGAATCTATGTATTGTCTAGAAAACTCAGGTCTGGAGGAAGATTGATTTGTTTCCACAATGGTTAATCGGATCATGATTTTATTCAGTGCCTGCACAAACTAAGTACTCATCTAATCTATGTTTTTTGTTAAGAGGGAAACTGGATCAGGAGCAGTACTACTAGAAGCCTTATTCTTTGTCTATCCCTTGGCACGAGAATACTGAAAAGGATCAACATTTGAGTCAAGGGGGTTCTTTCAATCTTTGCATTGTACTCTTTGGCTTGTGACAAGGTGGTGGGATTCTTATCTTTCATAAAGAAAAGGAATTTCCCATAGAATGAATTCATGTAAAGGAGATGAACAGCTGCATCTATAGGGCGTAGGTTTGTTGGGATTTGATTGTATAACTTTTCAAACCTGTTGTCAAATTCACTCACGGTTTCATTCTCCTTCTTCTTTATCTGATTGAATTGTGCTACAAGTATTCTGTTGTATTTCTTCGTTGTCGATTTGTTCTTGAATAACTTAGTAAAGTCTTCATAAGATACAATGTGATTATCAAGAATCCCTTTGAACCATCTATGAGCATCTTCATTCAATGATGAGGCTATTAGCTTCATTGCTACATCTTCATGTTCCACTTCTGCATTTTCCATGTCTCGGCCTATGGTGTAGAGATGATCGACAACAGTGATCACATTGTTTCCTGGAAACTTTGGCAATCATTTATGAGACTCTTTCAGCATTGTGTTGGGGTATCCAAGGATGGTGGCCATGTTCAGGGGTTTATAAAGGTCCTTTTCCCAAAGGTGAGTCATTGGAGCGAAGGGAAGGGTACCGTGAAAAATGGTTTTGACAACGGGAGACTTGAGAGGAGGCCTTCTTCGGTAGACCTTAGAAGGTTTGAATCTCCCTAGGGGAAAAGTCTTAATGGAAGGTGGGTTCTCGGTAGGTGGATTCGCCATATGATCTTCAAGAAGATCTCATCAAAGGTGGAAGGGGAACATCCTTTAAGTGGAGTCTTCAGGAAAGCTAGGGGTGAAGGCTATGGAATGGTAGCTTGCCAAAGTGTTGTTAGGGCATGAAAGAGGATTCAAAATCCCCCCGAGAAATGGCACCAAAATATTATCGCACAAACTGTAGGTCGGGAAACACCCGACCCAATCCATGGGATGGCGATAATAGTGGGAGAATATACCCATTGTCACCTTAGGTAAACCCTCCCCTCGCTTTAGTGAATGATAAATCCAACACAAGGGTGGAATCTCGGGTGACCCTAGGGGAAAATGAGATGGAAAGGTGAGATTATGGAAGTGATGCCCCTATATGTCAAGTTACTAAGTGAAGAATGTCTTAGTAACTAGTCTCGAAGACGTTCTATGGTTGCCAAGTGTTTGGGTACCTGTGGAAGAGAATTGTACCTTCCCGAGACATAAGAAGAAACATGTATAAAAGCTCAAAGTTAAGTGGACAAGAAATTTAATCTTTCTGTCCCTTATTATAGAAGTAAACAAGAATTTATATCATCAAGAAACGTAATTGATTACTACAGATTCAACCACTTAAAGCATCAAAGATTTGTTAGGGAATGAAGCATAAAACATGTAGATTAATCCCAATACTTTAGCACAAGCTTTAGTGGCTTTAGAGGGATGTTATATGAAGTTTTCATAGTAAATTTGTAACATCCAAGTGTCTATAGAAAATATTTTCTAAAGCTTCAAGTTTTAACCACAAAAACAAGCAAGTAATTCGACAAAAAGTTCACCAATTAGCAATAGAATGATAATGATGGTTTACTAGCATATTTCCACAATTAAATTGCAAGTTAACATCAAAATAGAAAATGATTTGTTGCAGCCCTCATGGATGTAGATTTTAATTAGCTATAGCTCAAGATCCACTTGACCAATCTAGACGCCCTAGAGGCTTTGACAAGCTTAAAGCATATAGAAAATATCCCAACTTAAACAATTTCAATATCTCGTAATTCTACGTATCCCAATGCAATGATTTTGTTTCTCCAATGCAAGAGATTAGTGCCTTTAACTATTGGGTTATGGAGTCTTTCTCCAATGCAAGAGATTAGTGCCTTTAACTATTGGGTTATGGAGTCTTAAAAATTAAATATCTAAGATTTGTTATTTCCTTGGGGGTGTAAGCCCTTTTACTCCCCAAGGTAAGCATAACTAGCTAGGAAAAACCTAGGAGGGTGTAACCCTTTTACTTCTCCTAGTATTACTTTGTGCAAAAAATTATTCCAAGATAATTATGATGGGATTAGTGGGGTTTTATGCACTTCTACTCCCCAAAATATTAACAAATTAACCTTGTAACCAAGAAAAGAAGCAATAACAAGAGATATTCCTTACCTAGTCTAAGCATTAACAAGAAAAACTCCTTTATACCAAGAAAAATCCACCATAAGAGAAAAAAATAGCCTCTAAGAAAGATAACGCCTTACATCTTCATCCAATAGCAAAAGAAAATCATAGAAAGAGATAGTAGCAAGAGAGATAGATAAACTTTCCCAAGTAGGGTGCAAATTTCAGCCAAGTAGTCTTCTCACAATGGGAGAGCTATGATCAAAATGAAATAGAGATGATTTATATTTATAGAGATCCTCTAAAACATAGTTTGTCCACATAACATAGGGTAAACCAAAAAGTAAGGGGAAAACAACCCTTGCTTTTCCTCTTTACAATTTGAAATTTGATTTTGTACAATAAAACCCCTAAAAAGGCATGGTGTCGCCCCTTTAGGGAAACGTTTTGGCATCTTTGTCAAGTTTTTGAGGTTGGGGATGATACGTTGAGCCTCCAAAGGCCTTCTTCCAAGGAACTAAGACCTTTTCCTACAAGTCAAGGCATCCTCCCTTATCAATAAGTTTCAAGTGTCAACATCACCACCAAACCCTAACCCATGCATGATGTCAAGCCCTCAAAGTATGACGTTTTGGCCCCAATAGTAAGTCGTTAGGCTAGTAAGAGGTTGGGTTAGGTCTTCTATGGTGTCATCTGAGGCCTCCAAAGGAGATCATCATCATTCGGCATGTGGGATCTGGTATCCAACTTGTGGGATTCAAGCCCCAAGGAAGCCAAAGTTAGGCTTGTTCTTCCAAATATGTCCACCAACTAGGTCCTGCAAAGACAAATGAATATGCCCTACAAGGGTTCAAGTCAAATGAAACATGTTGAGTAAATCAAATCAATAAAATATTCATTTAAGCATGTACATCCAAACCACCTCATCATAATAAATAAGTTCTCAAAGACCCTATACAATTTTCCCAATTTAGGTATGGGGGGGTTGACAAAGCGACCTATTGGGTGAATCGTACCTCAAGTTTAGGAGTGTTTCCCAAGGGGACCTCTTTCTAAATCATGCATATGAGGTTACATGGATGGGGGAAAGACCTTTGGGCATGGGGTTCATGCCATACAAGGGGTTGTAGTGTCTCATTTATTTTTGCCTTTGTAGAGGGTGTGTCGCACCTTCGTTTTCAATGCAACCTTTTTATAAGCTCATTTATTTTCTTTTTAAGATGTTTCTCGGTTGAAGACAAGGTGGGTATTCTACCTAACCATGAAAAATAGTTCCCACCTTGACTCTACCTTGGTCACATAATGCTTCCCCAAGTTGAAAAAAAGTGTGGGGCTTCTACCTAAGCATTAAAAATAGTTCCCACACATGATCCTCCTTGGTTGGCATTTTGTATTAGTTATTTTACACAAGTCCCATAATTTTCTTATGAGAGATATTTCATTGTCCTCGGGATCCCTGGGGGAGCATAGAGAAGGTCAATTATTGGATTTTATTATTTTCCAGCTACAAGCCTCTGGGCCTTCATCCCCTTCTTCCCATGAAATGAGGGACAACCCCTTATTGGGTCATTACATCTGAAAATCCAAAAAGAAAAGGATATGAGGGGATGAAGTGTGGAAAGTGACAAGTATGGTCGGGATTGGCATAATGACTTGTCAAGAGGTCCTCCCAGTAGAAAACCTATCCCCAAGGGTGACCCACTTACTAGGGTGCAATTTCAACCACCAAAGTGAAATAGGGCAAAGAGCATAATGTCCAAGCAAACATTACATAATCAAAATTAGTTTAAAATGAAACAAACTCAAAGGCCTCAAATATTGGAATGAAAATCACCATAATACCTGACTTGTACCTCATGGAGAAAGACCCAATGTCTTCCAGAAGCCAACTGATGTGGTGGATACCATCGTGAAGAACCTGGAACTATGGTGGTGAGGTGGGTCTCTGTCTATGAAAGTGGACATTGTTGATTGGGCTATCTCTCGGTACTCCATGTATGCAACATGAGGGCCTTGAGATATCATTTCCTTAGTTATCCCTAGGATATAGGCATAACACCTCTCATTCATTATATCACCACTACTGGATCCTCATTTAATTGGGGTGGCATTCTACCTTCGACACTAGCATAAGCAATCTTAGCTAAAAAACACATGGCCCCGGGGAAATATCCTACTTTTAATGTGTCCTCATGATATTTGATAGACATAATGTGTGTTATCCATGCATATATAGAAATGGGATAGGAATGGCATCCAGGTGATCTTCTCATTCATGTATATTGCAAAATCCTATGGGAACATAAATACCATTCCAATGACCAACAAATTTGTGCCAAATTTCTAATTCCTTTATTCCAACTACTATTCTATCCACCCGCCTCCTATATGTCAAAAAAATATCATGATGTAGTAGGAATAGTAGGATATTGGTATCTACTAGAATATAGTACATATATCAAAGTCTACAAGGCCACCAAATCCCCTCACCTTCTTCCACAATTTGTTCTTGACATATTGGTTTTGTAGGGGATAGCCTACCAAACCTTTGTGCATGGGGTAGATGTAGCTTTAAACAGGGACATGAAAATGATCTGGCCACCTCTATCACTCTGGGTTGGTGCCTATTATTTTAATGATGTTAAGGAGGCCTAGGTAGAAGCAGACACCTTATCCTCTTTCCACTTTAGTGAGGAAAGGTTCTGCGAGCATGACCTTGAAAATTTTCAAAACACCTTGTCACAACTGTGAATACAAGTGGAGTCATGAATAAAAAACCTGGGAGGAGGAAGAGATCCACAGAAGAGCTAAAACATATGATGAATTAATTTTCATAAGGAGAATAAAATCTCAACATAGAGGCAAAATACAAGATGAAAATAAATCTAGAGTTGCGGAAGAAGAAAATAAAAAAAGAATAGAATCATAAAATAGATCAAAAATTGGCATTGAACTTAAGAGGAAGCAGAAGAAGTAGCAGCTGAGAAAAAGAGGAAGGAAGAAAAAGAAGAACCTAAAATAAAAGAAGAGAAAGTAGTGGTAGCATAGGCAGAATAAAGAAAGAAAGAAGAATAAGTTGTAGGAGAACAAGAAGCAAAGAAGAAAAGGGAGGAGGAAGAGATGAAAAGAAAACACGAAGAGACACAAGACCCAAATCCCATGGATAGTAATATCCCAAGATGATCCTATGGTTTTCCATTGACCGGGGGGTATTTCCCATTGTAAGAATTGGGGCTAGGTGCATTCATACAATATAAATACCGGAAGGTAACCAAATTGAACTATTTTATATTTGAAAAAGTGTCAGTTAAAATAGTACAACAAAGCATCAAAAGAATACTTATTGCAAGAGTGGCCCCACTCTCTATAACTACAAAGAAAGTTGTAGTTGAAAATATTACACATGACCCCTTGGCCATCGCTTCAACTAGCATAAATTTTACTCAAGAATCAATGAAGAATCTGAAGAACATGATGCAAGATATCGAGGAATACAAAGAAAGAATAAGGACCCTAGAAGAAGAAATGTGATTCTACAAGGGAGACAAAATCAATGTCCAAGAGTTCATAATAAGCATTGAAGTAGTAAAAAATGATCTTTATGGTTTGGCCAAAGAATTGTATGCTAGAATACAAGAGTTCTAGAAGAAAGCCTCCCAAATCATGGCATAGTTAGACAATGCTTAGGCCAAAAACATCGATTTTATTGGGATACAAGCAGGTTTAGATGAAATGAAACAATAGGAAAAATACAATCTATATTCCCCTGAAGTCTTGCTACGAATGGCTAATTGGGAAGGTGAACTAAACTATGTTTCTCTTGCTAACTGCCAGCAAGCAGGTGAAAAGTTGGAGAAGGAATTGATAAATTCACTTGGCATATGTGCTAAAATCCACAAGGCAGTTGTTATCCTAACCATTAAATGTCATCTACCCCAAATTTGTGAGCTAGGCTAACCAAAACTGGATGAGCAAGTACACACAGAACTAGAGGAGGAAATGAAAGCTAGAGAAATGTTTGTCGAAACACCACTTAAGATAACCAATGGCCTGATGGATGAGCACCTTGTAAAGCCAACAATAACTCAAACCATCATTCAAGATTTCTTGCATAATCCAAAAAGAGACATGAAGAATCTTTCCCAAAATTCAACAACCCATGAAGTCACTTTAGAGTCTTTGCTATATCAAAGAATCATTTCAATCTCACGGTATCATGAATTATGTTGCCTATATTAGAGACAAAGATAAAGGGGAATCTTAATTTAAATTCGGATTTGTAAGTTTTATGTTTTTTTTTTATGAACTAGAAAGAAATGGAATAGAGAAGATGAGGATTTTGTAATTGTCTCTTGGGTATTCAAGAAGTGCCAAAGAACGACTACCAAACTCTGGTATTTAAACGAAAGAGCACACATTTAGAAGGGGCTCTTCAATTATGTAATTTTAAGGAGATCTATTTCTTTGAAACTCATAGTGAGAAGCCCTTGGGGCCATTTTGATGGAGAGAAAAGCATTTTTCTAATGACTATTTGTTATGAATTGCTTCCAATGAATGTTGGGTTATTGTGAAATGTTGTAAGGTTGCATTATTCATTTGCAAACTTTTCTTGTATGAATGTGTGTCCTTTACAATATTTTATCTTCTCTTTTATTTATGTTCCAAGATGACGAATATATCGGCATGGATGAATTAATGCAATAGAATTTTCTTTGCATATATTTGTTTATGTATGTGTTAATAGTCTTTGTCCCTTTAACAACTATTTGAATAGGGGTTGCATGAAGGGATTGGATACACTTTTATCTGTTTATTTGTTAGATTTTTTATTCCTATCTAGGATAATATATAGTAGTTTTATTTTCTACAGGTAGCTTAACTCACATCTACATACACTGCATTTCCCCATTCCATTAACCATTCATTCAACCCTCATACCAATAATGGTAGTCATGCCAAAATCCATATGGGATTCTTATTCCAAATGGTGTGAAGTCTAATTGGGACTTCATACCAAGGAGTACCCCTATATGTTGAAGGGAATTTCATATGTGTCAACACTTGGTTACTCTAATAACCAAGTAATCCCCTCCTTTATTCTTTCTTCACCCCACTCGTTGTTATTAAGTGATAGTTGGGGGTATCTACCCCCAACACCTCTAAATCAAGCCCCAAAAGTAAATGTTCTAGTGTTGATAAAGGAATATTCATTGGGGATAGGGATTGATGAATCCACATAAATTGACACAATATGCAGAAAAAGTTGATAGATGTAACATACTAACCTTTGACAAAATAAGACAAGCTAACCATTAAGTAGGAGGCTCTAGGCTTACCTTGAACATAGTAGGAAAACATGTTGAAATGAGTAAAACCATTAATTTGATGGAAAGTTTCAACCATGGGTAATTAGGGGATTATGAGGTGAGGTCTGACAATGAGCATATTAGGGACATTGGAGGTAAATATTAGAAGATAGCAAGTAGAAGGTTTTGATATTAGGGTTCTAAGTACAACAAAGGGAACAATAGTTGGTGAATCTTAAGAAACATGAGGATGACATCAAGTGGATTTTATGAATGGGATCTAAACAACCGTTGAATTCTAACTTTTTGAGTGGGTTCTTTCCATCCATTCACATCACAACATGTATCCTAGCTAAGTGAATGATCCATGGATGGCATGGTTGGGTGAGTTGATGATGTAGCTTGGAGGTGAAATAGTGGGATTGAATTATCCTAGGAATTATTTGATGCATGGGAGAAAAATATCATGGTCTTTGAGGAGTATCCCTATGCAGAGATTGAATTCCAAGGGGACCTATACCTGCCAATGTTGCTATAGGAGGGATGGGGAATTATGTCTAAGTTGTATGCATTTTTTTGTTTTTGATAGATGGTTTTAGATATGTTTCTAGATATGATTTTTATGTTGTAATATACATGTGGTATAAGTCGATATTGATGATTTGAGTTTGCCTATGTATATGTGGGGTTGGTGAGGTAGGATAGAGAAATATTGGGACAAGTGGCACCATCCACCATGGTAGGATCAAAGAGAGAGAGCCATAGAGGGCGGTACTAGGTCTGTACCTATGGCCCATCAAGAGTGGTAGGAGGGTGATCTAGCAACAATGCTACATGAGGCCCACTTTTAGTTTGAAGTGTATATAGAGGGAGTCCTTTAGGACAGGTGGGATGCATTGGAGGAGTAGTTTTTGGATGCATGCACAACATAGAAGCTAATTCTTTGACCTATCCTTCATAAAGTAACGTGATCATGCTAGACTATGAGGATTTGGAATGAGGTGGGATTGGTGAGTCCCATATATAAGATAACCACAACCTTTAGATATGGTACCACCACCATCGTAGTGTGGTGGTAGTGGAAAAGATGTGTTGGAAATTATGTTGTCATTGATTTCAAAATCCTTGGATATCATTGATGAAGCAGTGGGAGACTGAATATTCTCTTTGAGGAATACTGTGTTGAGTAATTACAGTTCATATTAGAAACTTGACCTGCACAGAGACGAAAGATATAGGGGACATTTGTTTTGATTTGGAACGGTTCTATGGATTTGGTGCAGTGGAATCACCCTGTCCTAAGGACCTGCGACACACCAACATTGTATTGCTGAGTTCCAGGTGCAAGGAGATCTACGACAATATTTGGATCGAAGTTCTATCATGTAGATAAGCGATATTAAGGATTAATATTGATCGTTGATCAAATATGGATCAATGATCCATATTGTTCATGTGGTGAATGTTCGTGATTGTTGGATAAAATAGGAGGTTAAATATTGACTATTAGATCGTGAGTCGACATAGAGGAGAGTCATCGAATCTAATTGTAGAGATAAGGAAAGAATCGGCCATTCATTCAATTGTTGATTAAGTCCTAACCCTTGATTTATATTGGACGGATAAGATTAGATATGGAGTGGGTCACATCCATATCGAGAAACATAAATTAACCTAAGATTGGATTCTGAAGCAACAATGAAGAACTTTCAGAAGTAGTGCAATCAAAGGAGAGAGTATATGGAAAAGAAAAGTCTTTCGATGAAGGCAAAGTGATGGATTGAAGAGATTCATCCGGAGTATATAGATCAAATACTATGAAGGTGACACATGGTGGCATCATATTGGTTGTTGGAGTGAAGACATCAGAGTCGAATATTTGGAGAGACTCTAATAGAACAACATTGATCAACAACCGGGGTCTACATGGAGTGAAATAGATCAACGACTATGAGAGAGACACGTGGAAACATCTTATTGATCAAAGTCAGACCATTGGAGTATCTAGTTGAAGGAATACTCCAAGGAAGCTAGTCGATTGACGGTCTAGATATATTTGGGGTTGAATATGTTAGTGGTTTAGAACATGAAACGTATGCAAAGCCATAAGGAAGATAACACATGGCTACCAATCAACAGGGGACACGTGGTAGGTCCATGCAAGAAAATTCCACATAAGAAGCCACGGCAATACCATATCATTGCCACATCAAATACACATGGAAAGCCACTTAGGAGAAGACATGTGGAAAGTAGAGGTGAAAATGAGGAGAATTCGTACACTAGAAAAAGAAATATCGAACATTGATCATGGGAAGAATCAACGATGATCCACAGATCAACCATATCATTGAAAAGAAGATCCAGTCATCCATCAAAGTTGTCTATCAGAGTCCTAGGTTGGAAACAATTCCGAACATAGCATCATAAGGAAGAATCAATATCATCCATCAGGGAAGCCGTTTTTGGAGTTTTCTGAACTACACTTCCAAATTACTCCGACGAAGAAACTACGAGATGAGATAGGGATCATCCTTCATAGTGACGGTAAACGATCGAGAATGTAAGCTGAAATAGTCTAAGGAGAGATCATTGTCATCTATCTAGCATTCGATCAACAACTAGTAGAGGGTTTTTTCCTATACTTTGAGATGCATATCTGATCGTCCGTTGAATCATCAAACCAATGACCATGATCGAAAGGTGATCAGAGTATTTTTTTAGAGATTTTAAGATTATCTCATTTTGATACATCACTCTAACCACATAGGAGTGATCCAACAATCCATTCGAATGACAACTCAATGGTTGGGAGGTGATTTCACACTGGGAACAACTCATGGATTAGCTAGAGGAATAAATCCTGCAAAATTTGTGAGAAAAGATTATCCTATGGACCTGGAGCTTGGTCACATGACCGAGAAGGGGCTTAACACCTCATTGAGACATACACCATAGAAAAAATCAATGATCACAAATTAATGAGGGATAGATCCAACAGTTGAAATGTGTCGAGATGGTGTAGAGTGTATTAGAATCCTGAAAGTCCCGGTGAACTCGATCATAGATCGATGGTCACAATTTGTTTGAGGATCAAATTGGATGGCTCATATTGGATGGATCCTAAGCATTAAGGTTTGTTTGAAGAATTGTGTGTGATGGAAGGAAGTTGAATAAATATTTACATGGAGGATTTTAAAACCCGAATTGAAGAAAAATGAAGGATCTAGAGATGACTTTTCAAGCGTGATGTGTATGTGGACAAACTCATGAGAGAGGAGAAAGTATAAGTAGAAAAACCAAAAGTCATTTGCAAATAGAGGAAGTGTGTGATGAGTGAAGTGTGAAGAGGTGAGGATCTGAGGTTTGTAACATAAGTTTAGAGGTGATTAATATTTGAGGTTTGATGACACTGAGGATGAAGCATGTTGGAGAGGTCTTCTAAGGCAAACTACATGTTACAAATTGTTCAATGTGGTAGGGTGGATCATGGAAGGGGATTGGTGTTTCCTATAGGTTGGTGCCTCTTAACAATAATTTTTTGGGTTGGTTCCCATTGGCTGAGTTGGTGCTCAACAAGGGGATTGGTGTACCCTCTAGGTTGGTTTCTGCAAAGATTATTGCAGATTGGTTTTTCTTGTAAGTTGGTGCTTACAAATGTTTTTTATAAAGAAAGTTTTTGTGGTTTTCTCCCATTTGGGTTTCCACGTTAAATCCCTTAGTATTGTGACTTGAATGTTTAATTGTTGGTATATAACATATTTTGAATAAAATAAGTTGTGTTAAAAAAAATCAATAATTACTTTGTAATACTGATTCACCCCCCTCTCAATATTCCAACAACATGCCCGACCATTTTTGTGTATAGCGGTGGTGATGTAAATTGATTTTTGTGATATACAAACATGTGATGTAAAATTCTCTATTTTTTTATGATTATGATGACTACATACATACATACATACATATATACATACATACATACATGTGTTTATTAATTGGGTTGGTTTCCATTGATGTCAACCTTTGAAGAAAGTCCGATAGCGAATTCCGGTAGCACAAAGGTTTGGGTAATGGACCCAA
>CBVK0100360495.1:0-16049 GCA_900067695.1 Picea abies | reverse complement strand
ATATGGAGCATTTGTGGATGCCTCATGTATCACAAATGTATCCCAGTTTATAGTCATGTTTCCTAAGTCACATAATGTGTCATGATTTTGTTCAAGGGAAGTTTCATCCTGAGTTGGCCAATCTGCAATAAGTCTCTGACCTTTCAAGTTGGCCTTCCCAAGTCCATCAAGTACATCTCATTATCACAAGTATCTATGTCTTTTACTCATGCTAGCATAGAAGGTCCCCATTGAATTATTTCTAGTAGGTCTACTCTTATTGATTCCAACACATTGTTATAAGTGTATGATCTAGAGTTGCACCCTGAGCCTATTTCCATTATTGATAGGTGACCTTGCACTCAACAGATGACAAACCATCATTGGTTGCTGACTGAGAGGTTTCCATTATGTTTGATGCTAACAACTATAATCATGCATAGGGATTCATGGGGTAACCTGGTTTCCATTTGACCCCATTGATGGATTCCTCATATTTATTAGTAGTCTTCATTATTGGCTACTATTGAGAGAGTCTCCATTGTGCGCTATTCAATCTGGTGCATGATGGAGTCATACCTTGGTGTGGTCCTTACAATCTGTTTTTTCGAGTCCTTCCAAATATTTGGCTTTCTGCTACCCCTCGTGATGGATGATGGAGGATGCCTTAATGCCTTCCTTCCAGCGGATCTCTTCCTTATCGAATTCAACACATATTTCTCTGGGACGGATATCTAGAGTCATTTTTGGTACCTTGGGGGTTGCAGCCATCAATGGCAAGTTCCCTCGCTATTGACAGTGGGAATACATAAATGTTCCCTACTCAATAGATTCTACTAAGTGTTTGACACCATCTCATTCATTTACACTTGTTATATTGTACCATGGTACCTTGATGCCCATTATTATCATTGATGGGTTGTCTCTCATTTGTTAACGATATACATCAATGATCGGTAATCAAACGATGTCTCACTGTGTTTGACCCTGACACATTTATTCACATAGTGTAGACTCGTACCATGATGAATCGTTTTGAATACTTCGAGTGAAGTACGAGCATCAAATCATTTTTTCTCCTACTTGACATATATTGTACCACCCCACAAACATTGGTACTTATAGAGGATTAGTTTGTTCACTCCATTGGTCCCAAATATCCTCTGTTTTGAGACATAGCTCCACTATGTATCTATTCGTGGCTTTGATATACTTTGACATGGATCCATTGTTTATTCCTCATGGACATGCTTGCTACTTTATATATATCACATGGATCCACTGTGTATTGTTCGTGGCCATGTAAATTAGTCATACTTTCATATATGCCATGGATCCATAGTGTATTTTCTTTGGCGACCATGCTTACATCACTCCCGAGCATGGGTATGCCTGGCTTGGGAAGATAATACTCTTACTTGATCTCTACTAATGGTTTTTGTTCTTGGATCAGTTGTTTGGGAACCTTCATTGGCTCTACTTCAATGCACCCTTGCCTCTCAAAGTTATAATGTATTTTGGCCATCAATTTCCTTTCTGACCTCACACATTTGGGGGCATCTGTTATACCATAATTTTCCACACCAATTACATTGTGAGATGGATTAGTCTTTGTCCCTAACTTTCAAGTTTAAATCCCAAGTTTCCTCATCAAAGTCACTTAAAAACATAATTTTCAGTGCCATCTGTGGGTTACCTATGTTCAACTTGCAGATGTCCATGGGTTACTAGTTGACAACTCACAGATGCCCTAAAAAATTATGAAAAATAAAATAATTCCATATTTTAAGGTGGAGATTTTGGTTTCTCTCATTTCCCAACCTCCTTGGGCCTATACTCAATGAAATTCAACCTCCTTAACCTCTTTAGGATGGTATAAATTCATCTTTGGGAGAATAAATGAGGAGGAAAACCTAGGTGCAAAGTTATGCTGAAGAATTTCCTAGTCTCCATATTCCCCGTCATCCTCTGAGTAACATTCCCTTGACCTGGAACCCTTGTTCCAACATTCCTTCCTTTCCACTATATGACCATAAGATGTGTTCCTATCCTTATTGGGTCATAAAAAGAAGGGAAATCTTTCTAAGTGATGCTTGAAGGACCTTTTGGATGAACCTAGGCAGTTGGCTTCAAAGCAGTGCTGGTGGTTGGAGTTAGGTTGTAACCACTTCTTTTACTGTTGTTAATAAAGAGTTCTCTTTTCCCCATACTTGTGTAGTATTAATTCAATTAGTTTACGTATGTTAAATAAATTTTCATATTTGAATCTCTCTATCAATTACTTGTATGATTTTATGCTATAACTACATGGTTGCAACACTTTCTTGATCTTCTTTTACAAGGTTCACATAAGTAGGAGTCAAGAGTTGTATAAGGGTCGAGAGAAAGGAACAAAACCATACGAAATGATACAAGGTTTGAAACCTTCTTTCCTCCCTAAGAAAGTATTTATTTCCTTACAAGTCTTGTATGTGAGTTAGGGTTTTTTCTTTTACTTGGTCAATCTCTGTTGTGACATGACCCAAAGTCACGGGAAAAAAATCCAATAACAACTATATGGTTTGAATGGTGTCACATGGTACAAGGTCTCAGGCTAAAACCACCTTGATACCCATGTGACAGGGGTTTATGGTATCAACCATAACACCACCTCATGTGACTCCCACATCACTTGCCATTGTGCCACCAACTTCCACCATGCACCTACCACCGTGGACTCACCACCATGGCCTTGCTAAATTTCTCCTCACTATGGAATCACCACCATGGGGTACCTTGAGTAGAGTGATGAACTATGGGTATGAGGGGCCCAAAAACAAGCTAAGTTTATGCCTGAGAAAGCATGAATGATACAAGATCAATAGTTCATTATGTTTGTTCAAAAGGCAAAAAAAATGGCCATTCTAGTCTGCGAGAAATGGGTGACCCACAATAGGTTAAAATCTCTCTTAGGCCTCAAGAGAAGAAATTATTATTTCACAAAGGGTTTACAATAAAATAATCCATTCATAAAAACCAAGTTTGAAATAAATTTAGATCGGTTTTCCAGATACATTAACTGTTTGAAAGAACATGACATTCATTGAGTTGGATTGAAGTTTCATTTTTGTATTTTATGGAGCCTTTTAGAGGAAGGAGAAGATGAAGAGGATTTCTAGACCATAACCAACCAATTTTGGACCTGTGGAATCAGAACCAAGTGACAAAGAACCAAGGAATAAGCTCAAGAATCACATGAAGGATAATGCTGAGTTGGGATAAACACATCAGCTCACAAACCATGATCGACCTCGATATCTCAAGTTTTGAATACAAACAAGCAACATGTGTATCTATGTGTAATTTTAATTAATGATTAAGTTGCAAGTCAACAAATTTAAAATTAGTTGAACTCGAATGGAGAGAAAAGAAAAATAATCATTGTCAAAGATAGCTTGAGAACCATTGGTTCTCAAGCATGTCTAATTAAAATATATCTTAGTATACATCAAGGGGATTTCTATATAAGAGGTGAACAACCTGCCTTGTAGGGAGGTAGACACTGCTACATTATTGTCTTGTATTTTGATTCTAGTTTAATTAAAAAACATGTGTGAGATTGATTCATATCCTTTTATGATGTGTGCGTGATGTTGGATAAGTAGTTGTTGCAATATTTTCAAGCTCTTTGTTTAAGGAGTTGGGGACCCACCTCCAACGACAGGTATTGTAGTGTTAGTTAGGCTTATAGAATTTCATTTATGGTAATTTCTTTTTGAAGAGTGATTGCTATGATTTCATTTAATTCCTGTTTGAGAGCTATTGTATTGATTCCATCTAATCTCTATTTGGAGCTATTATATTTTCAATTATGGTAGAATAATTTTTTTAGTAAAATATCATTGTTTCTTCTCAAATCAAATTTCCATTTTGCATTTGATTATCATTGTTTCTTTCCAATAGATTAAACTTAAGAAGCAAATACTTTTCCTTTTGAAGCAATTTGAATTACCATTCTCAGTTGCGATTGATTTGTGGTTTGATCATAAATTTTTTGAAATAAAATTATTATAGAACATAGTATTATTTCCTTTGACAGATTTGGATTCTTAGCTTTTCCAGAATTTCTATATTTATTGACAATTACATTTGCAGTGTCTTTCAGATTCATTCCACAACAAAATCCTCTGAATGAATGTGCTTAATTTTATGATTGCATTTACTGTTTGGAGCAATTAAATTAATCAATTTCATTTCTAGTACTTAGTTAGATTTCCCTTCCCGCAAATAGCTAATAGTTTTCCTTTCCGCAATTAGTTAGTCAAACTCCTTTTCACAAGTAGATAATTAATTTCCTTTCAACAAGTGCAATTTATTATAGTTAAATTGAGTCATAAGACAACTAATATGGAAACAATTGATATGAAAGAGATTGCTAGGTTGCATGGAGCACCTAAGACAATTGTTTCAGATAGAGATCCAAAGTTTACTTCAAACTTTTGGAAGGGATTATTCAAAGGTTTTGGTACAAATCTGAATTTTAGTACTTCTTATCATCCACAAATAGATGGGTAAATAAAAAGAGTTAACCAAGTTATTGAAGACATTTTAAGAATGTATGTGATGGATAATCCATCCAAGTGGGACGACTACTTGAATATAGTTGAATTTGGCTACACCAATGGATATCAAGATTCACTAAAGATGAGTCTATTTGAAGCTTTATATGGTAGAAAGTGCAATACTCCAATTAGCTGGGACAATCCAACATACAGGGTAGTACTTGGGCCAGAGTTACTTAGAGAAATGGAAGAGAAAATGGCCAAGATCAAGCATAATTTAAAGGCAACATAGGAGAAGCAACATAGTTATGTAGATAACGGTAGAACATGAAGGGAATTTAAAGTCAGGGAGCATGCATTTTTGAAAGTGAAACCAAAGGAAAGTTATTTGAAGTTGGGAATCCACACTAAGCTAGCAACCAGATACTACGGTCCATTTGAGATATTGGATAGGATAGGACCAATTGCATACATGCTTGCATTTCCCACTGCCATAACATTTCATAATGTGTTTCATGTGTCATTATTGAAAAATTATGTGCATGAATCTAACCATGTCATTCATTGGAGTTTGATTTAGGTAGATTTGGAAGGAGGCTTCCGGGTGCAGCCAATGTGTATACTAGATAGGAAGGCCACGATGCTCTAGAACATAGTCATATAATAGGTAAAGGCCCAATGGACCCACTACAACCATGAATAAGTGACATGGGAGATATAGGATGGAATATGGGAGGCACACCCACATTCGTTTTGAAATTTTGATGTAAAAATTATTATATATAATGACCACGTGCATCTAGCACGATGGAAAAATTATGGGAAAGGGAATGTAACACCCACACTTTTAATACCCATAATAGTAATGTATATGTACACATGATGAAAGGATGATAGATAAATGATGTAATATGTAAATGGAACATTGAATACTAAAAATACATCACATACTATAGATGGAGAAGGACGAAAACCTAGGGGGCTATGATTCCACAAGAGAGGAAAGAAAAGGGGGATTAAGGGACCAAAGAAACACACTACTTTTTTAATGTGAGCCTAATTCCATAAAAATTGATTTCATTAAAACTTGGATTTATGTTTTCCTAAGTATTTCGACCTTGGGATTAGTTCCCAAGAGAGATACATGGGTTTCTTAGGAAAACATGTGGTTTATCATTTGCATGCAAATATATTCCATAATTTTGGGCATGTAAAAAGGAAATGGTCGTCCATTATTATAGGATATTTTGCACACAAAGATCAATCCATTGTACGAATGTTGCAATATAATTATGTAAGTGCTTGTTATTAAAATTATGTGGAATTTATGCCCATGTGCAAGGAAAATTATTGGCATGGATTAAAATGAATTATAGCTAGGAATCCCTGGAGTCCTCAGTAGGGAGACTTCCTAGCCGGTCTATGTTAAATCCCTGGAGGGAATTGGAATATCCTAAGGGAATACATGGTAGAAAAGGGGATCCCATTCCTTGGGTTGTGTAGGTTGATGGGGAAGAGAGCTGGTGGATTGGGATAGTTGTGAAAGTTAATAGATTGTGAAATTTTGGGAGATCGGGTTGTGTGAAAGGATTAGAGGAAACCATAGGTGATTTCGTCCGTGTAGAATCATAGCCTTATCTCATAGGTGGTATTGTTGCATAAATATTAAGGGAAATAAATAGCCTATGGTTAGGTGGAACATCCTTCAACTGTATCCAATTGGTGATTGATTCCTAGAGATATAAGTGTTATGATTATGTTGAATTAATACTATGTATGTTATGAATTGAATGTTGTTATGTTGCATGTATAATTCTCAATTTGTAATTATGAATGACTTAATTGTGTATGCACAAGCCTACATTGTCATGTTTTCGTGCATTCATAAATTAATAATATGGAAATGAGGAAATTGGTATCAGAGCTATAGAATGCCAATTTCAACCTAGTTAGATGGTTGGGTACATTATAATATGTTATAAGAGTAGGAAGAGTGGAGAATTTATGGTATCAAGAAGCATCTTGTAGTCTCAATGGTGGACATAAGGTACTGGATATGTTACACACTAATTTAGGGTTTCATTTCCATGGAAATGACCTTCTCATGCACCATAGTAAATGCATAGACCAAAAGATAATTTGTGTTATGTTTTTTTTAATATTAATTATTTTCATTTGTTTATATATATATATATATATATATAGTTTTTTTTTTCTTTTTTGTGTGAAATAAAGCACGGGAAACCCTTCGAGTAATTCTCCAAATTTCTTGGTTGGTAAGTGGGGTAAACTGTCAACCTTGATTACGGGTCCTCGTCTAGGGGGAATCAAGAAATTCGAACCTGTGATGAACACCAAGCATGGAAACTCACGTCTGGCTCTAGAACAATTGAGCTAACCCTCATGGCTATATATATATAATATAGTAATTATGTGGATATGTATTGCAATTATGTGGATATGTTCATTTTCAGTATTATATTGTTAGGAATTAATGTAAGTACGTCAAATAGATATACATTGTTCAACATATGAATATATTGTTGAGAAATTCATGGATATGAATATATTATTGAGAAACAATATATTTTTTTTCCAGTCATGGATAACATTAAGCTAGTTAACAAAATGTGGGCTAGGATCAAGTTGTGATTCATGATGTAAATAATTACATTATATATGTTATTATGTGTGGTGTTGTGAAACATAGAAGTAAGAAATACTACTAATTTATATTCACATAGTTGTTATCTAGTTGTATATTTTTATCCATGATCTATATTAGTAGTTTAGGTTGTTTATTTATAGACACCTCACTTAAAATTGTTCATTTTTTCTAGTATTTATCTTATAAAAAATGTCATGACTAAATTTGTCATTTTGTACTAGTCAATGTGTTTCCAAGGAGGGAAAGAAGAAGTGAAAAGGAAAGGACAAGAATATAACATCCAATGCACATAAATGCAAGGAAGGAAGAAATCACTATAGCCAAGGTAACATTGATGGTCATATTGAAGATAAGTATTGGAAGATACATCTAGAATTGAATCCAAAGAGCTGAAAGAAGGAGACCAAGAAGACAAATACATTAGCCATGGATTCAAAAAATCGAGTAGGGAGCATAGTAGCCGTAGATTAGAATATTGTTTGCGTTGTATTTCATAAGGACGTGAAAATGTGTATCCTCCATCCTATGGAAGAGAAGTAGATGACTAAAATATTCTATATCAATATCCAATTCAAGAAGATAAAGGTGGATGCTATGTTTGGCTTTGGTTCATATACCAACCTTATAGTAGAGGATTACTTTGTTGGTTTGGTGGAAAAATTCATTGATAGTTGGGAATCCAATTCCTCTTCCTACTAGACACATAACGAATTCACAACCACATATTACAATTACTTCCTTGAGATCCATCATTCATATGTCTAAGTATAACCAATAGTTCAACGTCTCTTTTTATCCTGATCATATGACTCAGGAGATAAGAATCATCAACATTCATTCAAAGACTAGTAGGTAAGCTTGGATTGGAAGTTCATGAACATCCTTTACCATACCCACTGGAAGGTGTAAATAACGATGTATATATTATATCCAATAGGAAATGTAAGATCATATTTTCCATAGATGCAAGTTGCATTGTAGAAATTTGAAAATATGTGGAAAATATGCACTTTAAAACACTTCAAAAAATTTCACCTCATTTACTTGAGGTTGACTAGATATTTTTCATATATACTTGAGACATATGGATGAATTTGAAAGAGAAATAGTAGCATCAATATACTCTAGTTCAATTATCCAACCAAATCACTAGAAAATCTCAAGAAAATAAACACTTAAAATATGTTTTTGAAGGAGAGAAGTTCCATATCCCTTAGGGCATAATCTCCTTTATAGACTAGATATGAAAATTTACTTAGTTACAATAGATTTATTATAGTAGTAAATTTTATTTCTATTTTCTTCTTAGCATGCTAAATCACATAACATATCATCCAAGTTGTCCCAATAAATCAAAATATAGAAACAACCAAGAAACCACTCATAAACAATGAGAACAAAAGTTTGATTTTTAGATTTGTAATAGAAAATTTTGGATAGTAATGGTATACTTCATATCAAAAAATAAATTAAGATACAATATAATACCTCAACTCACCTAAATGGGTAAAACATGTTCTTTCATCTCATCCAAGCAAGGGCACCCGAATTGCTACCAAATATTAACTAGGGCATCCACCATCAACAACAAACCCTAACCAACAATACCACAACCTATAAAGGAATCTCACCAAGATCTCCTAGCCACACTAAAGGATCCACAACAAGCTAACATCTCACCAATAAATCAACCCTTGTATATCCCACTTGCATCACATGAGTCTTCAATGAAATTCTAAAGATTGCATCACACAAGCTCCACTAGTATTAAGGTATCCAAGTCTCCACCTAATCCTTTTCGCTCTTTCATCACACAAGCAAAGAATACAAGAAAAGTACCCCAAGAATATACAAATGTTCTTGTGACTAAGTTGTAAATACAAAGACAATCTCCTCCTTCTATATAAGATAGGTGAGGGAGGGCAACAATAGAAAGTGGTTAGAGAAATTTTGAGGTATAAAATGGACCTCCTAAGGAAAATAATAAAATAACAGTTAAAATAATAAAATAGGAGTTATGAATTTTCAAAGGGAGATAAAGAAAACTACCTTTTTATTGTATTTTCGACTTATTTCCTTATAGGTTTACTCAAATTTCAAGCATGGGATTTCGTTGGATGTGGAATGAAATTCCTCATCCAATGATTACCCACTTTGCATATGTTTGATAGACCCATAGTGAGATAAATTGGAAATACATGCAAATGTGTTCAAGATTTTTTTTTTTCATGTATTTCCAGTGTATCTCACAATGGGTCTATCAAAATTATGTAGAGTGGGTACTCCTTAGATGTATAATTTCATTCCACATCCAATGGGTTCTTATGCTTGAAATTTGAGCAAACCTAAAAAGTGATAAGTCAAAAATATAATTAAAAAGTATTTTTTTTTCTTTCCCTCCAAAACTATTTTCCTTTATGGTTGACATCATCACCTTGAACCCGATTGGTTCTTTTAGAATTGATGTTTATAGCTCATTTTTTTGTTTTGAGGACCATTTTTTACCTCAAAATTTATCTAATTATTAAGTACACAAGCAACCTAATCTAGGCCACCATAGTAGATCTACATGAGGATCACTCCTCTCCATGGTGTACACATGTCACAAGGAGGTTGGAATCCACTTCCCAAGTGGTTCAATTTCCAATATAAGGTTGCACATGTAAATTTCTCCTCATCACAAGTTTGTATTCTCTCCATAATAAGCTCCTAAGCTCTATTTATCCTCCTTGACATGTGTGTACTAGGTCCACAACAATATCCAAGTGGTGTTTCCTCCAAGAAAGACTCCCTCAAGCCAATTGATTATCCTCCTGAAGTGTGCCAAGTGGCCCCCATGATCCCATCGAAAAACACACTTCCTATTAGCACCAATATCCCCCAAAATATAGCTCCACTTATTCTACCAAGGTCCCATCCTCCTAAACATGCATTCCATGTAGAATATTTTAATTTTACATAAGTTAACTACCTTTAGAAGAAGTGTGCCTTGTATGGAACATATCACAAGGACATACATCCACCTACAGTAAGCTCTCCAAATGTCAAAAAACTAAAACAACTTAAGATAGAATAATGGTCTAGGGATTTACCAACACCCCTCATCACATGAAACACACCCCTAACATGGTGCAAACACTTTCAAAGCGACCTAAAATATAACATTCCCTCTCTATGAGCAAATTATTTTCACCAATATTAAGCTTATCCATTTGAATCTAAATTGAGCTCACCTTCTGTAAATCCATGGAATATTAGTCCTTCGTATCTTGTATACTTGATGTCATAATGGACCACTTCATTTAGGTATCTGAGCTCATGCTTCCCAATCACTCAATGAGTCTAGCACAAAGAAACTATAAATTGACTCAATGTATTCATAGCATACCAAATATCTAACATAATATTCATAAGATAAATCAATGACCCAATCAACTACATGTATAAAGTAGAGTCAACCAAATTAGCATCCTCATCATAAGTTAGCTTCAAATTTGGTTCCATAGGTTTACAATCAAACATCTATAATCTCTCAAAATATCAAATATGTACTTCCCTTTCCCATGGAAGACCTCTCCTGGACCATTCAAAACCTCCAACCCTAAAAATTAATGGAGTGGACCAATATAATTCATATCAAATTCACTTGCCAAATTTTGCTTACACCACATAATAAGTTTCTTTAAACTCCTTGCAATGATCAAGTCATATACATATATAACCAAGAAAATTAAATCGACCTTATCATACAAATAATAAATATTTGGATTATCACTAGTCTTGACAAACCCCAATTTCAATAGGAACCCATCAATCCTAGAGTACTAATCGCATGGTGCCTACTTCAACTCATAAATGGATTTATTCAACCTAAAAAACATTTTTTTTCACACCCACCTAAAAAACTATAGGATAATTTATGCACACTTCTTCTTGAATAACATAATTCAAGAAGGTTGTCTTTACATCCAAATAATATACATGATACTCATAGCATGTTGCTAATGTAAGAATGGTTCAAATGGAAGGATGCTTGAGAATTCAGAAAATGTCTCATAAACATGACTTTCTCTTTCTATGATAACCCTCTTGCACTAAACCTTACCTTTATTTTACAATAGTCCCATCAACCAAAATATTTAAGTCTTTCACAACCATCTAGAATCAACCACTAATTTACTCATAGGTCTCGATATAATCTCCCAAGTGTCATTTTTTAGGATGAAATTAAACTCTATGGAATACCACCATTCCTTCTTCTCATAGGCATCCCTAAAAATACAAGGATTTCACAACATCTTGCTATCATGTACAAGTGCCACATGATCAACTAGTATCCTTTAAAGGCCACCATCTCACACACCTCTAGCCAAAATCTTCAGATTTGCAAGACCACACTTACTAATAGTGTAATATGTTGATGTAGGAAAATTCCCTTCTTTAACTACATAAGTTTACTTAGGGAAAGGGCCCAATTATAATTTCTCCATTTGGGATGAAAAAAATCTAGATTCTATCCTGAATACCATTACTATATTTTAGGTATAAAATTCTAAAATTCCTACAACTATCATAAAATAAGCTATCCTATTATAAGAATTCCTAGATAGGAATTTAAGAATGGTTAACAAATTTGGAATTAAATGAAATGAAGGAAAATAATAGACAAAAAACAGTTTATTGACTTACCATTAGCACAAATTTTAGATAGTTGACTATAAATAGGGGTAATCCTACCATTAAACATAAAGCTATAAATCCCATATCCATTTGTTAGCACCATTAATAAGTGAAAGCAATGAAAGATAAAACAACATGAGAAAAATCTATAATAGTAATATCAAATCTTACAGTGATTCTAGATATTATGTTAGCAAAGAATAGTCTCAACCAGAGCATACACTAGAATCATTCTAAAAAATATGGCCAATAATATTCTTGATTAACAATAAAATAATTTACATTTACAAGAAAAACCTCCCCTTTGTTCTTAATTTTGAACATATTTATACAAAATGATATGGGGGAAGTTGAACTGTTTCAAATCCCTAGCCCTTTGTATTATCTACCTATCTTTTGGAAGCATTTTCATTTTCTTTTACATATTAATTAACATAATCTTTCCAATCTTTGAAAGTCTTCTAGATATTATCAACTTGTGGAAAGTTGCATTGTTCTAATAGTTATCTAAATAATGCAATGCTTTGCTTTGCCTTCACCACACTTTTCTTTAAGTTTGAGAGAAATGAATTTATTAAAGTTATCTCCATAAGTGGAGTCTCCATATAAAATTTCATGTGTGATTTACTGACATGAGGAATGAATCAAATGTCATGTCTTTCTTGTTGAATTCCATCTTCTAAATCTTGAGTAACATCATCCCAATGATAAAAGCTGTCACTTGGACCAAAGTTTAAAATTTTACATTTATTTGCAAATCTTTCTATTATTGGCCTCAATTTCTTGCAATTTCCATTCATTGCTTGAATTCTTCTCCATGCCTTATGACAAGAATCTTTCCAGTATTGGAGGCCATTACCAATATTGAGGATTTCTGTTTCATTTAGATGAGGAATTTTTGGAGAAATGCCACCAAGATCAACTTGCCACTTCTTTATAGAATCAACTTGAATTTGTACTCTTTCCTACATTAAAGGGAAAATACATCCTAGCATTGTTCCTTGAAGTGCTAAGATGGTTTGTAGAAACCCGTTGCACTGGATTTAATTCATCCTTGAAACCCGTTGCACTGGATTTAATTCATCCTTAATAACAAGTGCATACTCAACGAATTATGTAATATGATGGAGGTTTTTCTTAGTATTAATCAACTTGGTTCTCCAAAAGTTACACTTTCTCTTTGTATATTTCATTTCTTTAGCCATATCATTGATACCTGATATAATTCCTTGGATGAAATCCACTCTAACATAGGCTACAACCATAAAATCTACTTCTTTGTTGTTTAAAACAATAGATTATATAGTGGTTACTAGGTATTGGTCAACAATAAATTTTTTGTTTTTGTGTGTCTTCTTCACTATCTTCTTTTCTTCCTATTGAAAGAAAACATTTCTGAATTTGCAACCTCATTTGTGGGCATAAGAATGGACACATCTCCTCCTGTGATCAACTTGGCTAAAGACATCATGGAAAATATTTTAGGGGTATCTAATTACTCCATTGGTCCTCTCCCTATTGTGTCAATATCCATTTTATCTTCTTCTTCTTTCTTTCTTTTATCTTCTTCTTCAATATGTCTTGTTTTAGCCTCAACATTTGCTTTAAATTTCTTCTTATTTTCTTATTTTTCTATTAGTCTACTAGCTTCTACTTGCTCAACTTATTTTCTCTTTTTTTTCTACCTCAAGTTTAGCCTGGGTTTTGGCTTCATATTCTAACTTCTTGTTTTTAGCCTCTTCCTTAGTTTCTTTCTTATCTCTTTCCGTATCAACTTCTTTCTTAGCTTTTCTCTCAACTTTAGATTTATTTTTTTCCTTTTCTTCAAGATTATCCTTCTCTTATGAAATTTTCTTTTCTTTTGAATTTACCTACTACTTCTACTATATCCTAAGCTTCAACTTCAACCTTTTGCTTTCTTCTTAATTCCTCATCAACTTTTCTCTTCAACCTTTTGCTTTCTTCTTAATTCCTCATCAACTTTTCTCTTCAACTCTTTCTCTATTTTCTTTTCCTCTACTTTTCCTTGCTCCTTCTCTCAAGTTCTAGCTTGCACTTATTTGAAATATAATACTCTTTTGTTCACCTTTTCTTCCTCCCATCCTTCATGAGTATATGGCCAGGTGATTGCCACATGAGATGCATAGTAAGGAATCACCTTTTTAAGATCATTCCTTCTAAACTTTTCATCTACAAACTTATAATCTAGAGTCGCTTCAACATCCATTCATACAAACGTAGAAATACTTAACCCATACAATCCTATATACAACGTGTCAGCTGATTTATTTGTCACTTAATAAACCCTATTACATTTACTTGTCAATCCAGGACATGAACTTGTGAGATGTAAACACAATATGTGTAGGCAAAGGGATAAAATCTAAGCTACCAAAATCATTAGTTCACAAAGCAAGAGAGACATTCTACAATCTAACTAAACAACACAACATAAATACTAAGTAAACCTCATGGAGTCTCACTTGTGTTCATAAGATTGATACTAATCAGGAAAAGTGTGTAGTGGTGTTGCATACTATGTCCAGATAGATTATCTACAAATAGTTATGACTCTGATTAGATCTTGTTCCTTAGTCATCAATCAATGGATTTTTAGGATGTCCGTGTGTGAAGAAGATAAAATTCTATGAAAAAAAACCATGCTAGTTATCAGTCCTTAGTTTAAATCTCATCAACAAGCTCATGGAACAATATTTCACATGTAGATCCAAGTGTTCTTGTGCTTCTTAGTAATGATTGATTCAATTGAATTAATAATTTTGATCAGTGTGCTTCAACCGAGCAACGATAAGAGAGCAACTGCATCAATGAAATGAAAAAGGCAAACTAATATTGAAATTACTCATTCAAAATGTGTAAACTATCCTAAGCTCGATCTCTGAAAACTGAAACATTACTTAAACTAGCTACGATAAAAATATCTATGAAATCTTGGTTGGTGGGACCTACCAAGTGGACCACAAGCTAACTAGAACACAATATCAGACAATTACAAAGAACACACCAATTAAGAAAGTTGATTTGGCATTAATGAAGTATAGATCAAATTACAACAGTCCAAGCATTAATACAATGATCAACATAACAATAGTTTGTAGTTTCACCCCTCTCTCCCATCCTGGTTTCATATTTATACATAAAAATCAACGGGGAGGATAAGATCCAATCCCCCAAACCAAGAACTAACAAATCAAATGAAATCTGGTTTTACAAATTAAGCCATTTTGAAAACCAAATTTGGTCAAACTCAGTTTAGAGAATATCCCCTATCTCCTCCATCTTTCACTTTCTGAGAAATCTACTCACTTAACACTAAAATTAGGATGCTTTGCACAAAACCCATGTTTTCATTTTTCTGTATTCGTCTTCATTAAATCAGAAATCATGCAGGAATATCACTATTTCTAATCTAACACATATTTGACTGAAAACATTTGACCACAGCTGGAGGCTGCCATGTTGGACCTGGGTGTGATCTGATGAAGAAGAAACCATGTCGAGGGTCCTAGTGACAAAACCCGTGTGACCAATCTACAATTGGAATATCGGAGGTATGCTAACAAACAACATCGGGTACTGGAAATGAACAAGTGGTACCGAAAATAAACTGTGACAAATCACCATCTGTAAAACATGTTCTAGAAACCCAATCTAATCTATTAAAGACTTAGGAAATCATAAAATATACAAAATTTACCTCTTTAGATATTGTCAAGAGTATTTGGTATATTTGGCAGAAGGAAATATGGTAAAAGGGTAGTAATGAAGTAAATAGATGAGGCAAAGGTAGTAAAAAAGGGTCAACTGATAGGTGTAAAATGTATCAAAATAGTGAGCCAACACAATGGATAAGTTGGGCACAATTTATTTTGATATTTTATTGTTGAAGTATTCAAACCATGGATAATAGTTTGGTAGGCCACTTCTTTGAGAAACAACCTATCTGGTTCGAATTTAGGCAATCAATAAGGAGATTTAGTTTCCCTGTGTATTCTTAGGCAGGTGTTATCTTCATTCACATGCCAATCTCCTATCCTACCTAAAACTTCAATAGACTCATTGGATAGTCTTGGTGTTGGTTTGTAAGAAACCAATTCATATAATAGTGATCTGTAAACTGCCATGGATATTTTGTTGATGTTAGTTGTAGCATTAGATAG